>NW_025909440.1:0-32310 GCF_018835915.1 Vigna umbellata
GGTGTACAAAGAAGCAAGAGATTGTAGCACAATCCACTGCAGAGGCTGAATTCATAGCAGCAACAGCAGCTGTAAATCAAGTTTTATGGCTGAAGAAGATTTTATGTGATTTACATATTCAGCAGAAGAATAAAACTGAAGTTTATATTGACAATCAGGCAGCAATTGCAATTGCAAATAATCCCGTGTGTCATGGAAAAACTAAACATTTCAACATCAAGCTCTATTTTTTGAGGGAGATGCAGCAAAATGGAGAAGTAAACTTAGTTTACTGCAAATCTGAAGATCAATTGGCTGACATGTTTACAAAGACACTTCCAATCAACAAATTTGAATTCTTAAGAGAGAAGATTGGAATTTGCAGTTCAAAAAACAAGGAGGAGTGTTAAAACTTGTTTTTTATAACTGCCTTAATTTATTTCAATTTATTTTAATTTATTAGTTGCTACACTTTAGGAGCAAGTCTCGTTTCTGGAAACTGCTACTGATAAGTGGTTTCTGAAAACTGCTATTGCTACGTGGATGCTTTCAATTTTATCATTATAAATGTATCTGAGATATATTGAATAAAAAATCCTTTTCCAGAATTAAGGAACTCTCCACTGTCTTCCTTCTTCATTTTCTCGTTGCCTCTTTTTTCTTCTATTAATCCAACACTTATGAACAGAGATGTGGCTTTGAGACAACTGAAATTTCATTTTCAAATAGCACAAACTCAAATGAAAAATGCTAACGTTCATTACAAACCTTCCATGATCAAACTAGGTGGTTTGGTGTGCTAAAAAGCTTCATCCCGAATTGTCAGCACGTGTAGATTTAAGATTTTGTAACTGTAATATTCTAGTGGAAAGGAGTTCGCTCCTTTTTAATTATTTTTTGCAATTGCTGAAATAAGGAAGTTTTGTCTTTTCACAGTTCTTTTCTGAAATTAATGTTGTTTCCTAAGAATATATTAAACATAAATAATCTGCTGAATCTTTTTAAGTTACTTGGAGAATGTCTTTTCACAGTTTCTTAATAATTTATATCCTTCTAGTTGCCGGATGACTTGCCAAACTTTGATGATATTGGCTTCTTAGAGGATGATGAAGAATCATTAAGCTCACAGGATGACGTGGAACACTTTGGAGATGATGGCTTCTTAGAGGATAATGTGGAATTATTTCCCCCACAGGATGATGATGATGGTAGGAACCCTTCTGAGCATGATACAGATGCTATGAAAGGTATTCTCATGTTCTCATGCATCTGTATAAATTTTTACCATTCAAGTTGACCAGGTTGCTGGCTATATTGCTTCCCTTCTCAGGCTTTACCTTTGCTGAAGTTGGTTCTATGCGCAAATGCAATAGCAAAGTTGTTTGCTGTCATTTCTCTTCAGATGGGAAATTATTAGCTAGTTCTGGACATGACAAAAAGGTACAACATATTTCTTTTTTAACTTTATTTTAAATTATTTGATGCATTTCAATTTTCATGTATCAGCTGCAGTTGATGATTCTGTATTGATGTGATATCATCCTATTTCTTGTAATTAGGTTGTTCTGTGGAACATGGAGACACTGCAAACAGAGACAACTCCGGAGGATCACAGTCTTATTATTACTGATGTTCGCTTCAGACCGAATTCAACTCAGCTGGCAACATCTTCATTTGATAAAACTGTTCGGTTGTGGGATGCTGCTAATGTAAGTTATTCTCTTCTGAATGCAGACCTTTCCTTTTCTGTCCTTGGTATGAAAATAATATCTGCTTTCTGAATGCTACTGGACTTACCATTCACTATTACTTTGCAGCCAACCTTTTCTTTGCAGGCATATAGTGGTCATTCTTCGCATGTTTTGTCCCTTGATTTTCACCCAAGGAAAAATGATTTTTTCTGTTCCTGTGATGATATCAATGAGATTCGTTTCTGGAATATTAGCCAATATTCTTCCATCAGACGTTTTAAGGTCACTTACAAAATTCATTTTTAGTTATCAAGATATTATGAATTATGGTTTTTCTCAATTCTAAACGATATTAAATTAATCAAGCAGGGAGGATCTACCCAGGTGAGGTTTCAGCCGAGGGTTGGTCACCTTCTGGCTGCAGCAAGTGGGAGTTCTGTGTCTCTCTTTGATGTTGAGACTTGTAGGCCGATGCACACATTTCAGGTGTTAACACAAAACTGCAGAAATCTAAGTAAATAATAAAATTCTTCTGTACTATGTTTTTGTGATAATAATGATAATTTAATGCATTTCTAGGGACACTCTGCAGATGTATCTTTCGTCTGTTGGGAGCCAAACGGAGATTACTTTGCATCTATGAGTCAAGAATGTGTCAAAGTGTGGTCAATTGCAACTGGGGAATGCATTCATGAACTTAATTCCAATGGAAACATGTATAATTCTTGTGTCTTTCACCCAAGCTACTCAACTCTCTTGATTATTGGAGGATACAAGGTATGTATGTGCCTATGAAACTTTGTTGTTTGCTATTCCTTTTCACTTATTTTATTGTTTATTTGTAAAGTAATTATAAAAAAGTTACTCACCCTTCACATTTTCTCATAAATTAAAGGTTTAACAGCCTCTTTTGTCTCTAGTTTTATTCGATTGTGTCAATTTAGTCCCTGGTTTTAAAAAAGTGTCAACTTGTTCCTCATTTGATAAATTTTAAGTCCATTTTGTCCCTTTTGTTAAATAGAAACAAATGGAGTTAAAGATTGATGATCGGACAGAAGAAGTGTTATTTTGTAGATATATTTAAGCTGACGTGTTAGTGAATGGTGCAGAGATGAAATTTAGGAGTGTATTTTGCATTTTGTATTCTCTAGGGTTTCTTTTTCTCTTTTTCAAAAACGGTCTCTTCTCCAACTTCGTTAGTGGCAACTGGCCGGCCAAAATCGTTGTTCCTCATGTAACCATCCAAGGCCACCATCAACTCTTCATTCATCCTCAACCATGCTCAAGAACACAACCAGTGTCGTCCAGCAACCATAGTGAATCGCATCACCTCCATTGACGCAACACCTCGAGAATTCCTTCGTTCTTCCATCAACCATCCAAATCACGAAAATAGAGAGAACCCGAAAAAGTTCATCTTCTCCTCCATTCTCCACCGTGAAAACTCCAATCTCCTCCACGCCATCTCCATCATCCTTTATGTCTTGACATGCATCAACCTCAATCCAGTAAACAACGACCCATATACGAAACCCAGATCGTGCCTCCACCTCTCAAGTTTCGTCCATTCCAAAACCACCAGATTCATCACGAATTCAATACTTCTCCTTCGAAACCTACAAGGAAACACAACCAGTCCCAAAACCCCAATCGGAAAGAGCCCCCAAATTGCAGAACCCTAATAACGTAGAAACCATCCCCACCGCGAGCATCCTCATCTCGCATCAACATCGTGCCTCCTCAGACTGCAAAGCAAGAGAACCAAACCAGAACATCCATGGATAAATCGCAACGCAGCCTTGCGCAACCCACTGAATTGGGCATTGTGAAGGTGGTGGGACAGAATGGTAGAGTGGATTCGGGGTCTCTTGAAATTCTGGAAATTAGGGTTGGAGGGGGCGTAAGAAAGAGGGGTTTGGTGGAAACGGGGGTGGTGATAGGGTGGGGGAGGGAGACCAGGGCAGAAGGGGAAGTGGGAAAGTGGGAGATGGAGCAAGTGAGGCAGATTCGATGGAGGAGTAGGACGTTATTTATTGCTAACTGCAACACTCTTATTGGAAGAAGAAGATTTGATCTTAGGAGTGGACCCATTGCTAACTGTCACATTAATTATAATTAAAAATAATTAAAAGAAAAACATTAATCTAAATTAATTATAATTAAAGAAAATATTAAATACGTCACCACGTATATAATTTAAAAATGTCATGTCTTCTGTCAGATCATCCATTCTTAACGTGGTTTGTTTCTATTTAATAGAAGAGACAATTTTGATGCAAAATTTAATAAGTGAAGACCAAATTAATACTTTTTTAAAACCAAGGACCAAATTGACACAATTGAGCAAAATTAAGGACTAAAGAGGCTATTAAGCCTGAATAAAACTGTTAAAACTGATTACTCATTAAAACTGTTAAAATGATTTATATGTTCTCATTTTATTTCACCGATACATTGCAGTCATTGGAGCTATGGGACATGGTTGAGAATAGAAGTATGACAATTCAAGCTCATGAGTGTGTGATATCTGCATTAGCACAATCACCCGTCACAGGGATGGTTGCTTCTGCCAGCCATGACAAATCTGTAAAGATTTGGAAATAAATTTTACTATTTTATGCTTCAAACAAACAGGGCTCTACAAATTACGATGATATTATTATTAGCTCCTTTCGTTTTAATATCCAAAATGTATGATATCCAACTTCGTTGTCTGTTTACTTATTAGTAAATGACACAAATTAATCAGTGATGAATATATAGTTAATGATATTAATTAGTTTGAGAAGTCCTATGTATAATATTATCTTGTCTTTTGCTTCATGCACTCCACAATTTATCTATTGTACATTTATTTTTCTTTATATTATGGGAGGTGCAAACAAGTAACAATTATTTTTGTTTATTTTATGGGAGGTGCAAAGGAGTATACAAAGTAATTTTGGAATGCACTTTTGAAAAAAAAACAAAAGAAAAAAAAGAACTGGTATGGATATTTCGAGAACTAATGGAAACAATTTTGGCACATAAGTTTCCGAAACTTCGAAATACTAAATTACCAGAATAAATTTTTTATTTGAATTATCTATTCTGAAACATCTACAATATAAATTGCACTTGTAACACTTTAAACCCTTTTGTAAAAATGTTCTCCAAAGACTTTTTTAAGCGTATTAAAATTGTTATAAAAAAGAAAAAAATTCCTATTATAATTAAGGTTTTTGGTTGAAAATTGTGTTAATTTTCTTAGGTGAGTTTCACTCATGTCACAATTGTGTCATTTCTATTTAATAAATCTTCTTTAAAAAAATCTAACATGGTATGAGGCTTGATAAACAACCTCCAACAATATATTACATTCAACAAGAATCACAATGTGGGTCGGTGCGCTTTGCATTTAGTAAGGAAAGAGCTCGTTGTTTCGTCTCATAACAAATGCATACTAATATTTTTTTTATTTTCCCATTTGATTCTCGAGTTTGTCATTAGGCCGAATAAAAGTTTTCTAAACTTTATTTTTATTTAATTAAAATTTTAAAAGTAATATTTTCCATAAGTTCATGTCTTAAGTCATATTTATAATTTTATAATTTATAATTTTTAAGTATAAAATCGAAATGACTTTGAACATGGTTGAAATGCGAATGAGAAATTTGTTTTTAGATATATTAGACACGAATGACTGAACTACTTTTGGATGGAATGAAGAAGAAAAGTGAATATGCAAGTTGTTTAGGAAAAACACACATAAAGTGTTTGTTGGTGCTACTAGATTTTAGGAATTTAAGTCAATGCGAGCTAAATTTGGACCAACGCGATATTGGTCCACACGTGTTGTTGATTATGTTGCGTGAGCCTAAGCGAGTTAGTAATTAAAATACTCAATCCATCCTGCACTTTTTCTAGTGAGTCTGTGGATTGACCTTTGTCACTCTGAACATTCGAAAGGAAATATACCAATATAAAAGGGAGTCATTCTTGAAGGAGAATTTTTTATGAATAATCCAAATGAGAATTCTTCCTTCCATTTTTTGTTTGTAATGTTTTGATGTTCATTTGGAATGACGTTGTGAAGAAATTCATTTGCTCGCAAGTTCATTCAAAGTGATGCAATTAGCACTAGTACAGTAACTGCTAATGGCACCGGTTCCTTTTCTTTACAGGCCCCGGTTCTACAACCGAGGCGTATACAAACGAGATAAAAAATAGTAAGTTTTATGCCTCGGTTATTGGTCGAGTCAAAAAGAATAGAATTATGCCTCGGTTTTCAGGTAACCGAGGCAGTAACGTATTTTTTTTTTCAGCCGTCCTCAACCGTGCTCAGCCGTCCGTGCTCAGCCGTCCTCAGCCGTCCAGCCATTTCGGAGTTCACAGCAAAAACAACAATAAACATTTCGGAGTTCACAGCAAAAACAACAATGAACAACAGAGAAGCTTCATAGTCCAGTATACAACATCAAAAAAAACATCATCAACAAAACAGAAGTAGCAAAAACAACAATGAACATTTCGGAGTTCACAGCAAAAACAACAATGAACAACAGAGAAGCTTCATAGTCCAGTATACAACATCAACAAAAAACATCATCAACAAAACAGAAGTTTCGCGGAGGCCGTCGCGACTGAAGATCGTTTCGCGTGCTCCAGATCGTGACGGTACCGGAGGCGGAGGCGTCCCAGTCGCCGTTGGGGGAGAAACGAGCGATGGTGGCCGAGGCGGAGGCGACCCACTCGCCGTTGCGGGACAAACGCCGATGGTGGCCGAGGCGGAGGAGAAGAACTCGCGCGAGGTTGAACGCTGATTTAGGGCTTCGCGATTTGGGCTTCGCGATCTGGAGCAATGTCGGAGGCAGAGGCAGAGGAAGCAGTGACGGTGGCAAGGCGAGCCGTGGAAGTGGTGGAGGAACCCGCGACGCAGAGGTCGCGATTTGGAGCGGCGGATGAAACCCTATTTCCGGCAGAGGCAACAGCGACGGTAGAGGCGCAACGACAGAGGCGCGATGGCAGAGGCGCGACGACAAAGGCAGAGGTGCTACGAGTGAGGCGGAGGCGAAGGCGATTGCACGNTGTATCAGCTGCAGTTGATGATTCTGTATTGATGTGATATCATCCTATTTCTTGTAATTAGGTTGTTCTGTGGAACATGGAGACACTGCAAACAGAGACAACTCCGGAGGATCACAGTCTTATTATTACTGATGTTCGCTTCAGACCGAATTCAACTCAGCTGGCAACATCTTCATTTGATAAAACTGTTCGGTTGTGGGATGCTGCTAATGTAAGTTATTCTCTTCTGAATGCAGACCTTTCCTTTTCTGTCCTTGGTATGAAAATAATATCTGCTTTCTGAATGCTACTGGACTTACCATTCACTATTACTTTGCAGCCAACCTTTTCTTTGCAGGCATATAGTGGTCATTCTTCGCATGTTTTGTCCCTTGATTTTCACCCAAGGAAAAATGATTTTTTCTGTTCCTGTGATGATATCAATGAGATTCGTTTCTGGAATATTAGCCAATATTCTTCCATCAGACGTTTTAAGGTCACTTACAAAATTCATTTTTAGTTATCAAGATATTATGAATTATGGTTTTTCTCAATTCTAAACGATATTAAATTAATCAAGCAGGGAGGATCTACCCAGGTGAGGTTTCAGCCGAGGGTTGGTCACCTTCTGGCTGCAGCAAGTGGGAGTTCTGTGTCTCTCTTTGATGTTGAGACTTGTAGGCCGATGCACACATTTCAGGTGTTAACACAAAACTGCAGAAATCTAAGTAAATAATAAAATTCTTCTGTACTATGTTTTTGTGATAATAATGATAATTTAATGCATTTCTAGGGACACTCTGCAGATGTATCTTTCGTCTGTTGGGAGCCAAACGGAGATTACTTTGCATCTATGAGTCAAGAATGTGTCAAAGTGTGGTCAATTGCAACTGGGGAATGCATTCATGAACTTAATTCCAATGGAAACATGTATCATTCTTGTGTCTTTCACCCAAGCTACTCAACTCTCTTGATTATTGGAGGATACGAGGTATGTATGTGCCTATGAAACTTTGTTGTTTGCTATTCCTTTTCACTTCTTTTATTGTTTATTTGTAAAGTAATTATAAAAAAGTTACTCACCCTTCACCTTTTCTCATAAATTAAAGGTTTAACCGCCTCTTTTGTCTCTAGTTTTATTCGATTGTGTCAATTTAGTCCCTGGTTTTAAAAAAGTGTCAACTTGTTCCTCATTTGATAAATTTTGTGTCCATTTTGTCCCTTTTGTTAAATAGAAACAAATGGAGTTAAAGATTGATGATCGGACAGAAGACGTGTTATTTTGTAGATATATTTATGCTGACGTGTTAGTGAATGGTGCAGAGATGAAATTTAGGAGTGTATTTTGCATTTTGTATTCTCTAGGGTTTCTTTTTCTCTTTTTCAAAAACGGTCTCTTCTCCAACTTCGTTAGTGGCAACTGGCCGGCCAAAATCGTTGTTCCTCATGTAACCATCCAAGGCCACCATCAACTCTTCATTCATCCTCAACCATGCTCAAGAACACAACCAGTGTCGTCCAGCAACCATAGTGAATCGCATCACCTCCATTGACGCATCACCTCGAGAATTCCTTCGTTCTTCCATCAACCATCCAAATCACGAAAATAGAGAGAACCCGAAAAAGTTCATCTTCTCCTCCATTCTCCACCGTGAAAACTCCAATCTCCTCCACGCCATCTCCATCATCCTTTATGTCTTGACATGCATCAACCTCAATCCAGTAAACAACGACCCATATACGAAACCCAGATCGTGCCTCCACCTCTCAAGTTTCGTCCATTCCAAAACCACCAGATTCATCACGAATTCAATACTTCTCCTTCGAAACCTACAAGGAAACACAACCAGTCCCAAAACCCCAATCGGAAAGAGCCCCCAAATTGCAGAACCCTAATAACGTAGAAACCATCCCCACCGCGAGCATCCTCATCTCGCATCAACATCGTGCCTCCTCAGACTGCAAAGCAAGAGAACCAAACCAGAACATCCATGGATAAATCGCAACGCAGCCTTGCGCAACCCACTGAATTGGGCATTGTGAAGGTGGTGGGACAGAATGGTAGAGTGGATTCGGGGTCTCTTGAAATTCTGGAAATTAGGGTTGGAGGGGGCGTAAGAAAGAGGGGTTTGGTGGAAACGGGGGTGGTGATAGGGTGGGGGAGGGAGACCAGGGCAGAAGGGGAAGTGGGAAAGTGGGAGATGGAGCAAGTGAGGCAGATTCGATGGAGGAGTAGGACGTTATTTATTGCTAACTGCAACACTCTTATTGGAAGAAGAAGATTTGATCTTAGGAGTGGACCCATTGCTAACTGTCACATTAATTATAATTAAAAATAATTAAAAGAAAAACATTAATCTAAATTAATTATAATTAAAGAAAATATTAAATACGTCACCACGTATATAATTTAAAAATGTCATGTCTTCTGTCAGATCATCCATTCTTAACGTGGTTTGTTTCTATTTAATAGAAGAGACAATTTTGATGCAAAATTTAATAAGTGAAGACCAAATTAATACTTTTTTAAAACCAAGGACCAAATTGACACAATTGAGCAAAATTAAGGACTAAAGAGGCTATTAAGCCTGAATAAAACTGTTAAAACTGATTACTCATTAAAACTGTTAAAATGATTTATATGTTCTCATTTTATTTCACCGATACATTGCAGTCATTGGAGCTATGGGACATGGTTGAGAATAGAAGTATGACAATTCAAGCTCATGAGTGTGTGATATCTGCATTAGCACAATCACCCGTCACAGGGATGGTTGCTTCTGCCAGCCATGACAAATCTGTAAAGATTTGGAAATAAATTTTACTATTTTATGCTTCAAACAAACAGGGCTCTACAAATTACGATGATATTATTATTAGCTCCTTTCGTTTTAATATCCAAAATGTATGATATCCAACTTCGTTGTCTGTTTACTTATTAGTAAATGACACAAATTAATCAGTGATGAATATATAGTTAATGATATTAATTAGTTTGAGAAGTCCTATGTATAATATTATCTTGTCTTTTGCTTCATGCACTCCACAATTTATCTATTGTACATTTATTTTTCTTTATATTATGGGAGGTGCAAACAAGTAACAATTATTTTTGTTTATTTTATGGGAGGTGCAAAGGAGTATACAAAGTAATTTTGGAATGCACTTTTGAAAAAAAAACAAAAGAAAAAAAAGAACTGGTATGGATATTTCGAGAACTAATGGAAACAATTTTGGCACATAAGTTTCCGAAACTTCGAAATACTAAATTACCAGAATAAATTTTTTATTTGAATTATCTATTCTGAAACATCTACAATATAAATTGCACTTGTAACACTTTAAACCCTTTTGTAAAAATGTTCTCCAAAGACTTTTTTAAGCGTATTAAAATTGTTATAAAAAAGAAAAAAATTCCTATTATAATTAAGGTTTTTGGTTGAAAATTGTGTTAATTTTCTTAGGTGAGTTTCACTCATGTCACAATTGTGTCATTTCTATTTAATAAATCTTCTTTAAAAAAATCTAACATGGTATGAGGCTTGATAAACAACCTCCAACAATATATTACATTCAACAAGAATCACAATGTGGGTCGGTGCGCTTTGCATTTAGTAAGGAAAGAGCTCGTTGTTTCGTCTCATAACAAATGCATACTAATATTTTTTTTATTTTCCCATTTGATTCTCGAGTTTGTCATTAGGCCGAATAAAAGTTTTCTAAACTTTATTTTTATTTAATTAAAATTTTAAAAGTAATATTTTCCATAAGTTCATGTCTTAAGTCATATTTATAATTTTATAATTTATAATTTTTAAGTATAAAATCGAAATGACTTTGAACATGGTTGAAATGCGAATGAGAAATTTGTTTTTAGATATATTAGACACGAATGACTGAACTACTTTTGGATGGAATGAAGAAGAAAAGTGAATATGCAAGTTGTTTAGGAAAAACACACATAAAGTGTTTGTTGGTGCTACTAGATTTTAGGAATTTAAGTCAATGCGAGCTAAATTTGGACCAACGCGATATTGGTCCACACGTGTTGTTGATTATGTTGCGTGAGCCTAAGCGAGTTAGTAATTAAAATACTCAATCCATCCTGCACTTTTTCTAGTGAGTCTGTGGATTGACCTTTGTCACTCTGAACATTCGAAAGGAAATATACCAATATAAAAGGGAGTCATTCTTGAAGGAGAATTTTTTATGAATAATCCAAATGAGAATTCTTCCTTCCATTTTTTGTTTGTAATGTTTTGATGTTCATTTGGAATGACGTTGTGAAGAAATTCATTTGCTCGCAAGTTCATTCAAAGTGATGCAATTAGCACTAGTACAGTAACTGCTAATGGCACCGGTTCCTTTTCTTTACAGGCCCCGGTTCTACAACCGAGGCGTATACAAACGAGATAAAAAATAGTAAGTTTTATGCCTCGGTTATTGGTCGAGTCAAAAAGAATAGAATTATGCCTCGGTTTTCAGGTAACCGAGGCAGTAACGTATTTTTTTTTTCAGCCGTCCTCAACCGTGCTCAGCCGTCCTCAGCCGTCCAGCCATTTCGGAGTTCACAGCAAAAACAACAATAAACATTTCGGAGTTCACAGCAAAAACAACAATGAACAACAGAGAAGCTTCATAGTCCAGTATACAACATCAAAAAAAACATCATCAACAAAACAGAAGTAGCAAAAACAACAATGAACATTTCGGAGTTCACAGCAAAAACAACAATGAACAACAGAGAAGCTTCATAGTCCAGTATACAACATCAACAAAAAACATCATCAACAAAACAGAAGTTTCGCGGAGGCCGTCGCGACTGAAGATCGTTTCGCGTGCTCCAGATCGTGACGGTACCGGAGGCGGAGGCGTCCCAGTCGCCGTTGGGGGAGAAACGAGCGATGGTGGCCGAGGCGGAGGCGACCCACTCGCCGTTGCGGGACAAACGCCGATGGTGGCCGAGGCGGAGGAGAAGAACTCGCGCGAGGTTGAACGCTGATTTAGGGCTTCGCGATTTGGGCTTCGCGATCTGGAGCAATGTCGGAGGCAGAGGCAGAGGAAGCAGTGACGGTGGCAAGGCGAGCCGTGGAAGTGGTGGAGGAACCCGCGACGCAGAGGTCGCGATTTGGAGCGGCGGATGAAACCCTATTTCCGGCAGAGGCAACAGCGACGGTAGAGGCGTAACAAAACACAGAAAAATAGACTTTTAATTTAATCTTGTTCCTGAAACATTTTTTTGCTAGATGTCTAGTATAGTTGAGAATTAGAATTTGTTTAGATCCAAATAATATAAATAGTATGCATAGAAACACAATATTTTATAATGAAAATAAAGTTCAAAATTGTTTTAAAGTTTTGACTAAAAAAAGAAATGAGAAAGAGAAAAAAAAACTAATGAATTTAAAAATTTTTCTTTGGCCAAATCTCGATTAGAAGTTTATTTAGCCTTGGATACATCGGTATTGGTTAATAACCTACCCATAATGGAAGCCGTTTCAGTATGTAAGGATACATATTCTATCCCGCTTGTGAAATTCGTTAATCTAATTTTGTCTTCTATTTAGCCTAGTTATCTATCTCAGATAGATAAATCGGCTAAATAGAAGAAACGGCATTTGGTATGGCATTATTTTAATTCAATGTGTAGATCTTAAAAAAAAAAAAAAGAATACAAAATGCTCTTTTTTTTAATGTAGCAAACTAGTTCCCTTTATACTAATATCTATTTAAATTGGGATTGATTTCCATTTAAATTGGATTGATTTCAGTTATAAAAAAAATAATTTCGATTTATATCAAAAAATTCAAATTAGTGTCATTATATTAAACTGATCAATAAAAAATCAATCAAATAATCTATAACATTGAGGAGAAGGAAAAACTTTTATTTTTTTATGGTAAAAAGTTCATTTATACTGTTATTTCACAAGAAAAAAAAGGAAAAAACCGGGATTGGTTGAATTTCAAATATTCAAATTTCCAATCAGAATACGAGACTTACTTCATACATTTGAATTGGCCCCTAAAAGACTATTCATCCCAAAGAGAGGTTTACGTAAAATTTTGGGAAAAACGGCAAAGATTGACTGTCTTATCTTTTTGTCAAAGAAGATGTAATACGTATAAAAAATTAATCAATAATCAGTTTAATATTCGGCAGTCACAAATTCGTTAATTGAAGAGTAATTTTCAATGATTCGATTTTTAGATCTTGAATTTTGATGAACTTTTTTTTTAAGCGATTCATAAAGAATAAATCGGAGGCAAAAACCTTGAATCCACTAAAATACGGACTTCATGAAGTAATATTGTGCCTCACCACCCATCAATGCACGGTGTTCTTATACGTATTGTTACTCTAATTGTGCGGATGTTATTGATTGTGAACGGCGAGATTATGGGTTATTTACACAGATGAATTGAAAAAATAGGCGGAAAACCGAACAATTATACAATATCCATGCTTTGTAACACGTTTGGACGAGTTAGGCTACTATGTTTCAAATATAATGTTCACGAAGGGCAATAACTGTATGGACTCATAACAAAACCGTTTGGGAAATATTCAAGTACATACCCTAAATAGCCACTATATCCAGTAATAAATGTTGGAGTTAAGCCGTATAGCTTCTCAACCTACTATGGCTAGGACCTTTTAATGGCAGATATTGGTGTCACAAACACCTTTTTTTATATTTTCAGAGAAAGAGAGATTCATATATATCTATTTGAAGCTTCCACAGGTATGAGACTGATCATAATTTTTTTCGTAATCGGAGGTGGTAGCGACTGATCTAACCTTAGTTTGGGATAGCTAAATGTTCGATTTCTGCGATTATTTTTAATACAGTATTGCTGAATTCAAATCATAACGTATTACGTAACGGTGCGAAATCCTCTTTTTTGACGGGTTTGAGGGCGTCGGTGGGTTGATGTAAAAGAATTATTAATTTGGTTTATCAGGACGCGATGCTTTCTGCGTCCGGAATACAATGGGATCTACGTAAAGTGTATAATTATGAATGTGACGAAGAATTTCCATTGGGAAGTTCATGGCAAAAAGAAGGAGATTCATTAGTCTCGTTATTTTAGTTCTGAATTGGTGAAATGATAGAATCCATAAAAATTATTCACAGGCTTGGAAGGACTTCGGGCGGCGGGCCATATGAAAAAAAAATTTAAAATCCGCTGCTTTGTAGAGAAAAAGAGCCAGAATGGAATGAGTTTGAGTATCGTTTATTATAAAAAATCTCCCCGAGTTTTGAATTGCCAAAACAGAACTTTATGTAAGAAATTGAAGCCCAGGGAGAATTAAGGGATTTTTCTAATAGGGGATCAAATGGTTTTCCTTGAGATGGAAATTCAAATCCGCCCGGTTTTATAATTGGCAAATTCTTCCTCATTTAGTAAAAGAATGAAATTGGCCGAATATTATGACAATAACAGGTAGTCATATTATTATTATGTGAGAAGTTGATCGTTGAAATGATAATTGATTAACACAGAAATACCAGATATACATTTTTTTTTCAGATTGCAATTTTTTAAGAGATATATGGATTCTTTGGTATTTGTGCCTATTTTTATTTTGATATTAGGAATTACTATAAGTGTAACTAGCAATTGTATGGTTTAAAAGAGAATCGCTGTTCAGGGATACAACAGGTCGTATTGGACTGAATACACCGGTCCTTTTGGAGTTCTTCAAGCTCTAGCATACGACAAAATTACTTTTTTAAAGAATCTTATTCCATCTATAGGAGATTTCGTTTATTTAGTTTCGACCATCTATCTCAAGTCATATCCTTGACTAAGCTATTCATAATGCCTTTTCCTTTGGCTATAACTTTGTTTATTATTGATCGAATATTTGGTGTTTTTTTATGGATTGCTATTCGAGTATTGCCCCCATTGGACTTCTTATGTCGATATGGGTCAAATAATAAAATCCTTTTTTGGGTGGTCGAACGAGCAGCTGCTCAATCAATTAGTTCTGAAATAACATTAACTCTATGTTGTTATCATATCGTCTATGTGTGCTTCGTTGAGACAGAAATTTTTGTGATATCTTTCCTATACGCCTCTCCTTATATTTAATATTTAAAGTACAAAAAAGAATCTATAAAGAATATATCTATATTCTTTTCGTCGCATTTGGATTGAATATTGAATCAGAAGTTATATGATGCAATAAAAACAGCTTTTATTGAATCTAATTTATAGACTACATACTCTATTAACTGATAGAGAAGTAAATAATTATTTCAAATTGTGCAGTAAAACATATTGAGTCTATACTTTTCTATGTATAGAAGAAAAGGTGAAAAAATCATGAACGTCTAGAATTAGATTCATATTTTTATTCTATATATAAAGTGGTTGTTTTTCCCCAAGAGTTGTTGATATTAATCCAGCTTTAAGCGGACGCAAAAGCCACCTTTTTAAATTTTCACTATCAATTTGTATGAAGTAGCATACATATATTAATAACAAAATTAAAACGGGATTTTCATATAATAAAAAAAAATGAATGGCGGTCTAGAAACACCAAAATACCCAAGATTATAACGTATATTTACTTTTTAAATTAATCCAAAAGAGTATTTATGTATAATAGAAAAAGAATACTAATGGGGAATTTGAAGTTGGTAGAAAAAATAAGGCTACTTCCTTTTACGCCCCCGCAATTCCGATCTAGAGTATACTTCCATCGCATTGATTGAATAAATACTATCAGGAACGAAAAATCCTTTACTTTTGAAGTCCCCTTTTCTTTTGGCTTGCACAAAAAAGAAAAAGAAGTATAAGAGGTCAAGTGATCTCCTTTTCTTTTTTTGTCTTATTCCTCCATATTTACATGGAGATAGTCATAATTGAATTTAAAAAACGGAACATCTAATTATTTTTCGGAAATCGAAATGATGTGGGAGTTCTTGAAAATTTTAAAAGATATTTTATGCAAACAAAATTAAAGTTATTACTCAAAAATTTACTTTTTATTTTTTTAAATGATAGATCAATTCAGAAGTACTTTCTATTTTTTATTTATCTAAGAAATTCAATAAATGTTCAAATGTTTTGATTGTTTAAAATAAGTGTGTGTTCATTTAAAATTTTTTTTAGAACAAGACAGAATTCACTGGGTCTAATTCAGAAACCGTCCGAGAACATAGAATCTTCTTCTCTATCTTAGGTATCTATCAAGGGATAAATACTCGACGCGGGTTCTTATATTTTTTTGAAGGCTTAAGGAGCCTTAGGAGATGAAAATCTCACATGTACGGTTCTGTAATAGAGATGGTACAGTAAGGTCACATCGACTAGGATTGATCTAACATTTAGTACAGTTGATATAGTTTGATGCAAGCAATCCCATATGGTTTTTGGGGATGGAATTTGTGGCGTCAACCTATGGGTTTCCTCGTTTTTCTAATCTCTTCCCTAGCAGAATGTGAAAGATTACCTTTTCATTTACCAGAAGCGGAAGAAGAACTAATAGCGGGTTATCAAACCGAATATTCCGGTATCAAATTTGGTTTATTTTATGTTGCTTCCTATTTAAACCTCTTGTTTCTTCCTTATTTTTACATTTCTCTTTATTTTGGTGGTTCCAACAAATATCTCTATTTTTCCGTACATCTTCTTTTCTAATTTTTTTGAAATAAATAAAACATACGGAGTTTTTTGTAACGATAATTGGTATCTTTTATTACACTAGTTAAAACTTATTTATTCCATATTCTTATTCTAATCACAACCATTATGGACGTTAACCTAGACTAAGAATAGATCAATTATTAAATCTTGGGTGGAAGTTTCTTTTACCCATTTCTCTTGGTATCTATTATTAACAACGTCGTCTCAACTGTTTCATCACTGTAAAAAACATGTGGACCTTCTATATCAAAATTCATAAAATTCACAGAACTTGTTTTTAAAAAAGAGAACGAAAAAAAATATTCCGAGCTATTCACGATATGTTCCTTATGGTAAACTTGAATTCATAAATTATAGTGAACAAATAATTCGAGCTGCTAGGTAATTGGCAAGGTCTCATGATTACCCTTATCTCACTCACACGCAAATAAGGTTACCTCGTAACATTCAATATCCTTATGAAAAATATCTCATCAGAACGTTTTCGCGGTCGAATAACAATTTTTAATTTGATAAATGCATTGTTGTGAAGTAAATGGTTCGTGTCTGTCCTATAGATCTAACCCAATTGTTTGATTGGAAACTAGAAACGATATTCGAAAAAAACGGTTGCTTAATTACAGTATTGATTTTGGAATCTGTATATTTTGTGGTAACTGTATTGAATAGTGTCCAACAAATTGTTTATCAATGACCGAAGAATATGAACTTTCAACTTATGATCGCCACGAATTGAATTTATATCTAATTGCTTTGGATTGGGGTCGTTTACAGTACAGTAATGATGATTATACAATTCTAACAATTCAAATAAAATGATTTCATCAAATTCTATTCTTACAAAAAGAATCTAATTTCTCTCTATATAACAAAAATATCTAATAATATAAAAAAAAGATATTCTATTTTTTTGAAATACTCTTTTGGCATAAAAAAAAGAAAAGAATCAAATGACATTGATTCTATAACAACTGTACCTAATAGCAATTCACATATCTTATCTTAGGATTTAGTTCAATTCTAATGGCACAGATAATTTTTAGTATTTAACAAGTTTTTTTCCTGGTCATATCAATAGGTCATGAAATTTCTATTATCTCTTCTGTTATCTATATGGATTGTCCTACTCGTCGCTACAAAACAAACTATTTATTTTAATCTTTCTTGATCAGGTCCTCGATTGGAAGTCTAGGAGTAGTATTCTTTAAACGAATCCTATTTTTTCTCTGCTTTTTTTCGATTGGGACTTGTTCTTGTTTGTGTATTTTATTCATCTATATTTTAATCAAACTCCTCCCCTTTCGTACTTCCTCAAACTCCTTATTTACGTGGGCGCTTAAATGTTTTAATAATTTGCTGTTATGTTTATGAATGGTTCGACTATTAACCAAATTTTTCGTGTTTGGACGCGTTGGGGAGGAATTTACTTTGATGGTTTGTACTGCAGTATATTTCTTTCACAATAACTACTATGTCTAGAATAGCATCCTGGCACGGAATTTTTTGGACGACAAGACCCAATCAGATTTTAGAGCAAGATTTGATAAGTACTAGTCAACAATTGGAATTCATTTAATCAACAGTTTTTTTCTTCTCTTTTTTGCTCCTTCCCATTTAACTATTTCAATAATTCAGTTTAGTTGCTTTAATAGGTGCATTTTTGTGGCTCGCCAATAGAAATTTTTCGAACTAATAATATAATCACATTTTGTCAGATTTTCTCACATTTCTTTTTTGTTGTATTATATGTTCACGAACTAATATTTATGTATAAAGTATAAAATATTTTTGCCAATCTTGATTTTGTTGTAGACTTATTATGTTAGGGCAATAAATCCGTTGAATTCATGACATGATAAAATTGAAAAGAGTTGGTCATGATATTCGAGTCATGCCCTTGTTTTGAGTGCTTATTTATTTTCTATCTATAGGTATCTATTGATTGATCACGAGCCGAAATAATGGTTAGAGCCCTTATGTGTCTTGAACTTATACTAAATGCAGTTTAATATAATCTCGTACCCTTTTTTCTGATTTTATTTGATAGCGGCAATTAAAAGGCAATATTTTTTTCAATTTTTGTTATAACTGTTGCAAATCCGCTGAGCAGCTATCGGAACTCGGCCTTTGTTTCCTCCATATAATCGTAATAGAAATCAACCCGTATCAACATCAAATTGTTGAATAAATAGTATACTCATAAAAAAAAGTCTAATTTTGAATAGTGTGTACTATATAATCCATTCAAATTAGCAGAAATGATATATCCTTTTTAATCATGTTTTCGAAAACAAAGATAAGAAATCAAAGTATCTTGGTTCTATTCTCTTATTAGTTATTAATATAGAAACCTATTTTTAGTAGCAAAATTCTTATAAATCATTGATTCATCGGTATATAAATATAATATATATAGAATAATATATCTATCCTTAATGAATTGGTTTACACCATTTAACTAGATTGAAATTGTTTGACATTTTTGATGTTAAGGCAAGGATTAGGATCCAATTCAACATTCCAGTAAAGATTATGATACTGTATAGGATGTAGTCAATGTTACGAGCCTGCCCAACAGATGTATTAGAAATGATACCTCTTGGGACGGGATGTAAAGCGAAACAATTGCTTCTGGGCCCCAAAACAGGAGGAACTGTGTTGTTTGTAAGAGGTGTGATCCGCCTGTCGGCGACGATTTCTTAAGTTTAGAGTTTATTTGATGGCATATCACAACTCGAAGGCATGGGTCTAGCTTATTGATACGTTTCAAAAAGACCGCCTACCAGTACTTATTTTTTACTGGCAAAATCCCGGGGCTAAAAATATTTTTTAATTTTTAGCCCGGGTTTTTGGGGAGTCCTATAGTTATATCTTATTTTTATCACGAATTATTTTCCTTGGTTAACACCAATTGTCGTTTTGGCCAATAGTCGAGGTTCTTAAATTGTCTTAATTTCCCCATAAGGAAATAAGACAATTAATGGTATACTTAGTGTAATATGTTTCATAGATCTCCTTCTATAACCTATGTATTTTGTTATCACTTCGAATTGGATAATCCACAATCCAATTGAAGAAATTAATAAATGGATCCATTTTTTTTTTTTTGACTTTACTGGAGAATTCGGATAGATGACTCTCTCGGACCCCTCTTTTATTACGGGATTTATCACTACGTTAGGCTAGTTTATCAGCTCAATATCTCAACCATTTACTACTCCGAGAATCTAAAATTATTCTATTTTCTGATGTTAGGCAATGTATAGTGTCAACTAGGAACATTTTCTTCTCAAGACTTTACTTTTTTTTCATCATGTGGAGAATTAGAATTAATTCCCGTTTATCTACTTTTATCTATGTGGGGTGGAAAAAAACGTTTGTAATTCAGCTACAAAGTTTATTTTGTACACTGCGGGAATTTCTGTTTTTTATTACTGGGAATCTGGGTATGAGTTTCTATAGTTCTAATGACCAATATTAAATTTTGAATCATTAACTAATCAATCAATCCCGTGGCACTGGAAATAATCTCTTCTCTAATGGGGAATTTCTTTCTTATTGCTTTTGGCTGTCAAAAAATCACCAATTATACCCTTCCATACATGGTTACCTGATCCCCATGAGAGGCGCATTACACAGCAGCTTGTATATGTCTTTTAGCCGGAAATAAGTTTTAAAAATGGGAGGCATATGGGTTGGTTCAATTAATATGAGTATTATCTCGCCTCATTTTCTATCTATATTTTGTCCATGGTTAATGCTATTAGGTTTCCATTCAATAATCTATGTCATCAGCTTCAACCATCTCTTGGTCAAAGGTCAACGCAATTAAAAAAAGACTAGCTTATCCTTTTCTCGGTATCGCTATGGGTTGCTTATTTTAAGGAATTGGTTCTATAATCGAGAGCAAGAAGGGCTGAATGGGGCTTTACAATAATCTCCTCACGATTTATTGGTGGTTCTGTGGTGCTGCCCTTTTTTTCTTTGGCGGGAACTAGTTATGATAGACTAACGGTCTTCTTTATCTCGATCGAAATGGGTGGAATGGTCTATCCCCATGCAAAAAATATTCAACGATTTTCACTACCTTATCGATGGGCTTCTCTTGGCATTAACCGGGATGTCGGTTTTGTTGCAGAATTGAATAGTATTATTGGAATAATTACCAACAAAAATATCTTTTCATCCAAAAATATCATAACTTTTGTAACCGCAATTTGAATGATATTAACTCCTATTTATTTATTATCTATCTTTCTTCAAATGTTCTAAGTGGATACACTTTTTTTAATACAACGGCAAATTCTTATTTGTTTGATTCGGGGCCACGATACTTATTTATTTCAATTTCTATCCTTATACCCGTAATAATATTGGCATTTATCCATATTTTATTTTTTCATTTTCGGCTGCAAGGTTGAAACTATTCTCCTAATTTTTTTATAGATATTTAAATGCGGGAATAAATGAAAAATAAAAAATAGAAATAAATCCGATGCACAATAAAACAAAATGTATTAATTTTTTTCTTTTCTTAATTACATAAAAATGAATTTGAATTCTAATTCCATCTTTTGGTTGTTTGTGAGAACCCCTTGAATAATATACATTACTGATTCAACGGGTCTTAAATCATTTTATTGGGATTTTTTTGCTTATTCATAAAATGTTCCCAATATTTGTGAATTTTTTTTTAAATTATTTAGATTTCAATGAACCATAACTATGTAGTTCCTAGTCCTAAAAGATTTATTTATCCCTAAATAAACATATCCAAATTATAGACAACCCATGAGGCCACTATTTGAAGAATTTCTATATTCCAATTTGTTAATTTTATTTTTTCTAGTATGTAACTAAATTGCGAAAATAGTCCAAGTATAACAAGCCCAAGTTTCCTTTGGATCCCAATCCAATACGATCCCCCATGCGTCATTAGCCTACCATACTGCTCCTGATATATCCTATTGTTAAAAAGATAAAACCTAGCTAATATACGGTAACCCCAACTATCCAATTGTTGAATAAATTGATATCTTAATAATTCTATAATACGAATAAACGGAAAAGGAGTTTGTTGTAAAATATTATTTTTTATAATTCATATTCTGTTTTGATTCGGCAAAAGAAAAGGATTCATAAAAAAAAGAAAGTCTTGGGGCTTTTTACCAAAAATTGGTATGAGTTCTTGAAATGTAAATGACTAAAATAGCCACTGATATTATGCTCGGCACCTAAAAGAGTTGTAAACCCAATATCATCAGACTTACGACTTGTCATTCATTAACCAATGGGACTGTAAAGCAGGCACTAATTTGCAGATTCAATGCATTTCGGGTTTCAAAGCCCGAAGTAGCAAGGCCTTGGGTCAAAAGAATACTTGGTGTTATTATGGTATTGAAATAGTAAATTTTTTTGTTTTTTTAAGCAACGAACCATATAAAGAATAAAAAGTCATGAAAGAAATATGAATGATTCATAATTACTAAATTGTAAATCCTGAAAAATCCAACGAGTACTAACAATCCTGTGACAAAAAAGTTATTATCAATGCCTTTTTTTCAACAAATTGTATAATCCTAATGATTTCAAAAAAAGAATTTGCCTAATCATAAGGTTTATAAAATGCTTGAAATTAAAATAGATACGACTGAAAGGATATATGAGTTAAATATGCTCTAAAGTGGAAATACCATATAGCATGAAAAATTAGAATACTTGGAATAACATACGAATCTTTATATGAGACCTTTTTTTTTTTGAAGAAAGAAAGAATGCCGCTACTTCGGAACTCGAACCGATATGCTCTAGCACCTGCTTCCTAGAGCAGCGATGTCTCCAAATTTCACTATAGCGGCTTACTCTAACTCGCAACCATAATAACCCACCAAATTTTAGTCATTGTCGAGATTTACAAAAGAATCAATTAACACACCATATTTGTTCTAACATTCAATAAAATAAAGAACTATCTATTTAGAATCTATTAATATATAATGTAAGATCCTAAATTAATACTGAATCTATATGCTATATAATTTTTATATGAATATTTTTGGGGGTAAATTTTTTAAAAAAGAGTCCCGTTGAATCGTAATTGAAATTATTCTACAACGTTGATATTTGTTTTACAGAAAAAGCTTTTGAATTCCGCCGTAAAAATAGATTGCCCTAATGACAAAGCTTTTAATGCTTTATTGCTTAAAATATCCCTTCTTTTTCCATAAAGTGTTCGCGAATAATTTTTTTTGATCTATACGTGCGCTTTTTTGGAACTGCATGAATTAGTTAGTTTTTTTATTGTTATAGAATTTTATGTGAAAGACATTTTTTTGTAAATTCCAATTAAAAGTTTCTCTCTAATTAGACATATATTTTATATATTTCAATTTCCCATTTTTTTATTGAATATTATAATAATAAGTAATACTTTTTAGAAAGTTTTCCAATATCTCTATAATCTTATTGTCAGAAAAACTTGAAATTAGTAAGTTAAATTTAATGAACTAACTAATGTTCAAAAAAGAATTGTCCAATAGTCAGAATAATTAATAATCGATTATTCTATTTTATTAATTCTATGTTTCTTTGTTATTAACCGATCCATTCCTTTACTTTAAAACAAGATAAAAGAAAAACAAATAGAAACAAAATCTTAGAATCCAATTTTTTTCTTATTGGTATGGAATATACACATCATATTCATGGATCATACCTTTTATTCCATTCCCCCCAGTTCCATGGTTTTATAGATTGCTTTTTCCTTGCTTACTTTTTCCGACGCGGCACGAAAAAAATTCCGTATTTGGCTTTTCCTAGTATCTTATTTTTACTATAGTTGATTTTTTCGCTTGTTTGTCTATTCATCAATCAAGAAAGTTCGATTTTTCATATGTGATGGTCTTGGACCATAAATAATGATAGCTCTTTAGAGTTTGGCTATTGATATTCGTAATCCACTTACTTCTTATACTTCTATTATGTCACTATTAATTACTAATCCTACTTTGGCATTCTTCTCGTTCTTATGTAATAGTATAATTATATGTCTCATGAATCAAGGATATTTGAGATTTTGTGTTATATGACTCTTTTTAATATTTCAATGTTGGGATTATTTACTAGTTCAAATTTGATACAAATTTATTTTTTTGGGAATTATTGGAATGTGTTCTTATTTATTCATAGGCTTTTGGTTCACGTCGCCTATTGCGTGTCGGCAAAATGCTTGTCAAAAAGCATTGTAACAATCGTGTAGGGAGTTGGTTTATTATTGGGACAATTTTAGGTATTTATTGGATAAAACGGGTAGTTTGGATTTCGGCATTTTTGTTTAAATAATAAATAATTTGATTTCTAAAATGAAAGAATCTTTTTTTTGTTACTCTGTTTGCTCTCTTGCTATTTTCTGGCTCAGTTTGCAAAATCTGCCCAAATTTCCTCTTCTGTATGGCTACCGACCCCCCCGATGCATGGAGGGCCCTACCTCCAATTTCTGTGCCTATACATGCTGCTACTAGGTAGCCGCTGGGATTTTTCTTGTGGCTCGTCTGTTTCCTCTTTTCGTAGTTCTACCACAATACTGACGCAATAGCTTTCTGGTATAATAAAAGTACTATTAGAGCTACTTTAGGCTATTGCTCAAAAAGATATTAAGAAAAATTTGGCCTATTCATCTACATGTCCTCAATTGGGTTAGATGATTTAGCTTTGGGATGGATCTTATCGAGGCGCTTTTAATTTCATTTGATTACTCCTGCGATTCAAAATCTGTTGTTTTATGAGCCTGGATCTATTATTCATTCAATGGAAGCTCTTGTCGGATATTCTCCAGCTAAAAGTCAAAATATGGTTTTTTAATGGGGCGGTTTTTAACAAACATGTACTACCATTACAAAAACTTTTTTTTTTAGTGGGTACACTCTCTCTTTGGGCGGTATTTTCCAACCCCTGTTGCCTGCCATGTTTTTGGTCAGTATGAGATTCTTAATGATATTTTGGTTGTATTCACCATTTTTGGGGGCAATAATAGCTTTTTTCTGCAGCTCGGATTACCGGCATTTTATATGTTCGAATTTTTACTTGTTTTTAGTTTTCTACACTTTATTTTTATTTAATTAAAATTTTAAAAGTAATATTTTCCATAAGTTCATGTCTTAAGTCATATTTATAATTTTATAATTTATAATTTTTAAGTATAAAATCGAAATGACTTTGAACATGGTTGAAATGCGAATGAGAAATTTGTTTTTAGATATATTAGACACGAATGACTGAACTACTTTTGGATGAATGAAGAAGAAAAGTTGAATATGCAATTTGTTTAGGAAAAACCACACATGAAGTGTTGGTTGGTGCTACTTAGATTTTAGGAATTAAGTCAATGCGAGCTAAATTTGGACCAACGCGATATTGGTCCAACACGTGTTTGTTGATTATGTTGCGTGAGCCTAAGCGAGTTAGTAATTAAAATACTCAATCCATCCTGCACTTTTTCTAGTGAGTCTGTGGATTGACCTTTGTCACTCTGAACATTCGAAAGGAAATATACCAATATAAAAGGGAGTCATTCTTGAAGGAGAATTTTTTATGAATAATCCAAATGAGAATTCTTCCTTCCATTTTTTGTTTGTAATGTTTTGATGTTCATTTGGAATGACGTTGTGAAGAAATTCATTTGCTCGCAAGTTCATTCAAAGTGATGCAATTAGCACTAGTACAGTAACTGCTAATGGCACCGGTTCCTTTTCTTTACAGGCCCCGGTTCTACAACCGAGGCGTATACAAACGAGATAAAAAATAGTAAGTTTTATGCCTCGGTTATTGGTCGAGTCAAAAAGAATAGAATTATGCCTCGGTTTTCAGGTACCGAGGCAGTAACGTATTTTTTTTTCAGCCGCGTCCTCAACCGTGGCCAACCTTCCTCAGCCTCCAGCCTTTTTCAGGATTCACAGCAAAAACAACAATAAACTTTCGGAGTTCACACAAAACAACAATGAGCAACAGATAAGCTTCATAGTCCAGTATACAACATCATCAAAACCAAAACATCATCAACAAACGAGTAAGCAAAAACACACAATGAACATTTCGAGTTCACAAGCAAACCACAATTAACAACAAAGAGCTTTCATAGTCCAGTATACAAATCAAACAAAACATCTCACAAAACAGAAGTTTCGCGGAGGCCGTCGCGACTGAAGATCGTTTCGCGTGCTCCAGATCGTGACGGTACCGGAGGCGGAGGCGTCCCAGTCGCCGTTGGGGGAGAAACGAGCGATGGTTGCCTAGGCGTAGTCGACCCACTCTCTGCCGTGGCTGTATCAAACGCCTATGGTTGGCCTATTCTTATGTAGAAGAACTCGCGCGAGTTTGAACGCTGATTTTATGGGCGTCTGTCGANACGCTGATTTAGGGCTTCGCGATTTGGGCTTCGCGATTTGGGCTTCGCGATCTGGAGCAATGTCGGAGGCAGAGGCAGAGGAAGCAGTGACGGTGGCAAGGCGAGCCGTGGAAGTGGTGGAGGAACCCGCGACGCAGAGGTCGCGATTTGGAGCGGCGGATGAAACCCTATTTCCGGCAGAGGCAACAGCGACGGTAGAGGCGCAACGACAGAGGCGCGATGGCAGAGGCGCGACGACAAAGGCAGAGGTGCTACGAGTGAGGCGGAGGCGAAGGCGATTGCACGGCCGACGAAGATGTTGGTAGCAGCGACGAGGCAGAGGCGGCAACAATGGCCCGCGAGGTGGCGAAAATGGCCCGCGCGACAATGGAAATGACCCGCAAGGAAGATGAAGCACCAATGGCCTCAAGGAAGATGAAGAATGGCTCTTGCACAAGGAAGAAGAAGGAGAACGGAAGAAAGAAGAAGGAGAACGGCAGAGGAAGCAGAAGATCGCGAGGCTGCGAAGAAGAGAATGAAGAGGGTAAGTGAAAGTTTCTGAAGTTATAGTACCTCGGTTATTAGCCCACCCGATGCCTATAACCTTTTGACACCAGCTCCCAACCACCCGAGGCAATAGTGATTCAAAAAAGTAGATTTGACATGATTTTATGACTCGGTTTTTTCTCAACCGAGGCAATAGGCGTTTCCTAAAAGATTTTTATGCTTCGGTTTCTTTTATAACCGAGTTAAAAGACTTTTTCTGTTCCGGGTGTCCTAGAACCGAGACATAAACATTCATTATTATTACAAACGTGCCACCGCATATTTATATACTTCGGTTTTGATAAAACCGAAACCTATATAGCGAATTAGAAATCAGATTTTTTACTAGTGTAGGGGATTCAACATTTTTACTTGGCATGTGCATACCACTTTTTCCTCCCACTGCAAACCCTTAAATAGGGTATTCTCTCTCATTTTGCTTACGCATTGTCTTTCTCTAAGGTGCGTTCAAGTTTTTCTTCCTTGTCTCTATTTTTGTCTCTTGTTGTCTTTGGTTTGTAGGTTCGCCATGATCATGCTTAAATATCTTTTTTGTTCTTTGTTCAGATTCGTTTGAAGACTTTTTCTTTATTATCTTTGTTCACAGTTTGTTATTTTAGTGTTTTGTCACTATGCTCCTAGGTTTTTCAATTCATATTGATTTATTTTTTGTTATTGAATCTTAATTTAATTTTTCAAGTTTCTTAATGGAGTGTAGGAGTTAAAACAAAATATTTTTTTAAAAAAGATTGTAATAAAATATTCTTGAATGAAAAAACCATAGTCTATAATCATGAATGACTATTGTTAGTAGCCTATTATGATTTTTTTATAAAACATTTTAATTATATATATGACAGTTTTATCCAAAATTATGTATTATAGGCTATAGTATCTTAATAATAATTAGAGTTGTCAATTTGACCCATAACCCATGGGTCATTCCTAATCCACTCTTGAAAAAGCCTCATTTTAAAAAGTCTCTTAAGTAGGGCTGAAATTAAGTTTTAACCCCCAAAATCTCCTCTTAAGTTAGAGTCAGGATTAAGGTGAGTTTAGATTACTACAAAATATAATTACGCACTTTATTTATAATAAATATTTTCTTTTCTTCTAGGATAACACATTTTATTTGTTATAAAATAATTACTATTATTTATAATAAATGATAAGATATTTTATTTTACTGCTCATATATTTAATTTTATTTAAATAAATATAATATGATATAAAATTGTGATATTTTTTTAACGCGCAGAATTAATCAAAAGGAGCACAAATAATTGACGTAAAGTTTGTTTATTTGTTGGAAAAAAAATTGTTTCACACTTTTCTTAAAAATACATTAATTCAAGATTCTTTTTAATAATATAATAATATATATTAAGATTTTAAATTAATTTTATCGTTTTGTGGTGTGAAGATATGAGCACCCTTATTTGTTCATATATATGAAGGCACATTATACATAGAAAGATAACCGTGTTTATTTGTTTGTGTGTAACAGATAAAGACAGAAAAGCTGGTACTAGGCAGAATTAAGCATTGAGGATCTCTTCAACCACAATATACAAGAAAGCAGAGAATTTGTAACCAAAGTTTGAAGTTGCTGTTACATTCTAATTAAACAAAAATTATAATGTGAAATTGAATAAATAAACTTCACCAAAAAGTTAAATAATAATAAGATATAGTAAGTTTTTATAAAAGCCAAGAAAAGATCAGTTTGACATTATTATTCTTTCACATCCACTTTTTTTTTTTTCACTTTCATTTTACAACCTATTTTAACAATAATACTAAATTTAACTAATAAGAATAAAAATAAATAAAATTTAAACCTGTTTATAATCTATTCAATGATAAATATATAGTTTAATATGTTGTAATTTTATAATATTATGACAATTAATATGTTGTAATTTAATCATGTGATAGATTAATAATTTAATATGTTGTAATTTATTGTATCTAAAATGAGCTCTTTTTTTTCTAAAAAAAATCTTATACATTGACCTTAATCAACGTGTTTCCTAGATATTTTGGTCCTATAAATTTTTTTTATGAGAAACTTTTTGATTGTTTTAGTTTTTCTGGTTCAAATCCATATAGATGAAAAATAAATCATATAGCCAAATTGATGAGTCAAAATAACTCATCTTTTTTATTATTATTGAATATGTTATAGTTTGTTAACCCTATCTTTAGTATACATGATTTCCTCATTATTGTCAACAAGATTTGAATTGTATTAAACTCTTTCACTAAATGTGTTTGGTCCATAACTTGAAAAGCTAAATTAATAGAAAGATACAATTTATTATCACATAAAAAAAGTTATATTCAAGAATTATTTTTCTAAAAAACTTCTCCTAGATTATTTTTATAAAATTTTAAATTTTGTTCTAACTCGACCATCAACTTAGCTAAACCTCTCTTGAATGTTGACATTGATTTTACAAGGCATCGTTCTCTAAGATATATATCTTTCTATAGTGTAAAAATAAAAATTCTAATAAACTTTTCATTGTTTGATATATACATAACATAACAATTTCTTTTATTCCTAATGGTCTTGTCTTGTAGCAATCTTCTCTAATATATAAACCTTTCAGTTCCACGATATACCATTCTATATATTTTAAACATTTATTTTCCTAAATAGATAAAAATGCCAGTCATTTCAAAAAGGTTAACCAAACCGGCACGCCATACAATTATTTAAAGTAAATTACTTTTCACACTCGTGATTTTTTCTTAATTAAGTTTTTCAAAATTCTATCTAAATATTCTATTATTGTCTTAAAAAATTACACCATCACTCTTTTGGATATTATATATACTTATACTTCTTTGAATTTTGAAGAGACTATGCTTGTATGTATAATAATAATAATATCTTTGCCTATTATTAATGTCATAGAAAATCTTATTAGCCTAATAATAATCTTAAACATGGAGATGAACAGTGAAGTAGATCCTCCTCCCATCTCCCTCTTGGATTTGCCTCAATCCATCTTGGATTTCATTCTGACATGCCTTTCTCCAAAAGATCTTTTGACAATGTCAAAGGTATGTGTTTTGTTGAAGAGAAAATGCCAAAGTGATAGATTTTGGGAAAATCACATAAAAGAGAAATGGGGGAGACTGATTTCTGATGCTGTTTACAAGGAATGGAAATGGCACATTGAAATTGCCAAAGATGGAGTTTTGATGAAGAAAAATCAAACTGGTTCAATGGGTTCTTTTATTGGTGATTGGCCAAACATTTGTCTTTGTTCATACTTAGAAGATTGCAAGTTCCTCAGTGCTACAAAATCAAACAACTTCATGATGTCTTTGTATTTATCTCTACACACTGGTACCTTTTGGTTTCCTGCTCAGGTCTACAAGGTAAAAAACCAGGTCTAAATAATAATATTCTAATATTTCTTTATAAAGTTATATATGTATTTTTTTGTTCTCAAATTAAAATTAAATTTTTATATTTTATCAGTAAAATGTTTTTCAATAAACGACAGGTAAAATATTTATCATGTGACAAACAAATTTTTTATTTTGCATAACTTCATTATGTGTCTGTATTTCTATCTAGAAATGGTAGGTTTTGGTTTCCTGTGCTCAGGTTTACAAAGTAAAAACTAACTAGATTTTATGTCTAAATTTTCTAATTTTTTTATATTATATTATATATAATGAATATTATGTATTTGCAGGGAATGATGATTCACAATGCCCTGGTCAACTATGACTCACAATCTAATACTTTTCAAGCAAGGTATGTGCAAAATGTTCTTTGAAATATGCATGCATGAACACTAATTTTCCCTTTGGGTTTCTAATTTTTGAGACAAAAATGAGTTTTGGATCTTTTAATAAACTGAAAAAAGTATATTATTTTAGTTTCTCAAACTTAAAAACATTAATTAAAAATAAGACGAAATAATAGCATGTATATTATCAGAACATATATTTTTGTTTGAATTGAATAGAGGAAAAGATTTTAGTAAAAATTTAAAAAAGTTGAGTAAGTGAATTTAATGCATTATGAATTGTTTTTACAGATATATGGAATATAAAAGAGGATTGTTTTGTGAAGGATTTAAGTGGATATGAATTATGTTATGTTAGGTATCAAAATGAAAGTTGGAAACTTATAGGGAAGAACATTGAATGGGATTTGGTGAGAGCTCCCTCAGTTCAAACTTCTCCTTATCTTCTGCATGTCTTTCACTCTTTACAAAACTTGAAACCAGAGGATCATATTGAGATTCAATTGAGACCAAATGCACAATCTCCTTACGGTAAAGAAATAATACGAAATATAATTAAAGTAATTAAAGAAGTATTTGTTTGTTATATTTAAGAGTGGAAAAAGTAATTATCAAAGTATTTGCAGATTGGTTTAACGGTGTTATTGGGCATTTGGAGTCATGCAATGAATCTTGTTGTGAGTGTGAAAACAGTGGTACGTAAGATGATTCCATGTTATAAAAATATATAGATTTTGTGATGAAAGAGATAACATGATTATTATTAATGGTTGTGTGATAGATACATTGATAGTGGAATTCAGGCATTTTCCAAAAGTATCAAATTTGAGACGAATCAAGTTATTCAGAAATAAGAAGGAAGACCAAAGAGATGGCATAGGTGGCTACTGTGAAGGAATCAGAAAGCTCGAGGACCACCGTGACATTCAAAAATGGAACAACCTCTTACTTCAATTTCAGGTACTTACATACATAACTTATTATAATTATATTTTAACTATTTAATAATTCTCTTGGATATAACTTTTTAAATAGTTATATTATTTTCTATAAATTTTAAGGTGAATGTTCGTCCAAGGTTTATTAAAGTAGTTGAGATTTATCACGATAATCAGTGTGAATACTTCTTATTTTAATTTCAGAAATTATTGAAAAAAAAAGTATTTTTTTGTTATTATTTTTCCAGAAAAAAGTATTTTTTTTATGTTCATGACGTAAAATTTTGATAAGTTATACAATGTTCATACTCGTTATAACTTCTTGAACTAAGTCTTTAATAACTACGTCATGATATATCATTTTTATACGTTATAAAATGTCATTTTTTCGCTAGTGAGTTTTCAACTGATTTTGGTTTTTGAATCAGATGATACACGTGTTACATTGGTCTCCAATAATAGGACATGTCCAAAGGCTGTAGACTATGAACTGAATCTTAGGTATGACATTGATAAGAGTTTGATCTGTTTTGTTTGGTTTATGGTTTTGTAGAGACTCTGATTAGTTATATTTACATTGCAGAGCTCTTGTGACTCAAATGGCTGACTTTTGCTGAACAAACACTGCAACGTATAATCTATAAAATAGGTTGGAACATCAGTTTAACAAACTCTTTCTCTTGTATTTCCAAAGGAGACTCACTTTTCACCTTTATTATTTCTGTTTAAAACCTATAAACTCAAGCTTTCCATCAAAAACAAAACTATCATTTTCATGTTCAACAAATATTTTGGGATGTCCAATTTCTTTTTCTATAAATACATAAATTTCAAGTAACTAAATACATTAAATTTAATAATGTTTGAAAAGCTCTTTTATTTATATAATTGAATAATAATTTTTGTTTGTATAAAAAGAATTAAACCTTTTGACATCCAAAATCAATAATAAACAAGCAACATAAAGTTAACTAAAAATACAGATCCTACTTATAACATTAGATTTATATTTTATAACATAAAGTTACTAGATTTTTTTAAATCATATTCTTATTAATGTATTATATTATGAATTATTTTATTTAATCGATTTCACGACTGTATAATCTTTGTTATAAAAATATTATTAATGAGCTTAAAAGGTTTTAATTTTTGTTATATATTTTCTTTTAAGGAATATTATATACTTTTTACTAGAAAAAAAATATATTTAATATACAAAATTTGAGAATTTGTAAATTGATTAGACGAGACTTAATCAATTAATGCACCAAGTAGATATTTTTTTTATATTA
>NW_025909446.1:0-16826 GCF_018835915.1 Vigna umbellata
CTATATGCTATCTATCTGACAAACATCCTTCAAGCCAGTGCAAGTTGATCCCTGGACAGAATCCAAGCTGCAGAACCAATATAGTCTTAGTTGATCCTCCATACCCATAAGAAGTTTCACCAACAACAGAAGATATACTTACAAGGTTATAGAATTCATTCCATATGTTGCCATCTTATTGCAAGAGTCCTGAGATAGGAAAAATAAATAGTTGATAAAAGGCAAGTTATGGTGTGCATCATATATACTCACAGATCGGACACTACCCCTGATTGAACTGTGTAAGATTGAATGAGAACCATGATATTCAGAGGTGATTAACGGATGCTGCAGATGATAAATAAGGCAAAGTCACTACATTAGCTTTAAAGGAAAAGCTCAGTAAAACAAATTCAAAAGAATGTTCCACAGTTGGGCTAGTTGTTGGTCTAACTGTTTTTTTTTGTTATAGTTTCTAGTTAAATTAAGCTATTGGTGGATTGATGTATTTTATAACCAAATTCATGTGTAACAATTCATTCAGTTTAATTTTACTGAAATCAATTAACAATTCACTTTGAATTATATGTGTAACATTTTTCGTGTTCAAACATGTTTAAAGGAATTTGTGCTTATATCGTTAGTAATATTTATATATTTCTTTAAAATAATTATTCATAATGAATATTAAAATGATTTTAAAGGGGGAATTAACCGATAAGATTATATATATTTCTATAGATATAAATAACAAAAGCGAAAATATGGTTATTTTTATTTCATTACATATTTTTCTCCTGATGATGATACGGACAACAATAAAAATAAAGATAAAGAGTAAATGTTACAAATTGAAGAAGGAATTATGTTGTTGCAAATTTATTCCATAAAAGTATTATCCTAACTATTATAACATCTTAAAAATGGTTAAATTTAAAAATTTCAATATAAAAAAACAATCAAATCCAAAATTTTAAAAAAATAAATTCAAAGATGATATTTGAGATATTTTCTCTTTTACATCATATATTTATATTATTAATAAATATAAAATATTTTAATTTTTTAACATGGTAATAAAGTAAGTTTTCTTATATATTTTTTTCTATATCATAACATATTCCTCAATCTTCCTTTTTCCTCATCCAAAATCACCTAAAATCCGAGCAAGGAATGGTCACGTGGCTCACGTGTCAACGCATTCTCGCCTCCCATTTTGTGGCCACGCTATTCTCAATTGCTGCAGCGTCCCAGTGCTATCTCTATCCATCTCTACTCAACAGTTTGGTGGATGGCTTCTTCTTCTTCTTCCTTGTTTCGTTCCATTCCGATTTCATTTCCATCCACCAAACAATGCGCTCGTAAATCCCTGCGCCCTTCGCTTCGTGCTTCCGCCACTCCAACACAAAAGGCTCGGTTCGTTGCTCGCCGTAAAGAGTCCGTTTCCGTTCGCCAACTGCAGCGTCCCCTAAGTAATGTTAGAGCAATATTAATTAATCAATACTTCTAATTAATCTATAAACCTGTTATAGTATCTGCAGTTTTCAACACCATAATCGAAAATAGATTAGGTACAGTATTGATGGTGTTTTGTCTGGAAAATATCTTCTCGATAACTTAAAATTAGATTAAGCTAATTTGCAATTTTTTTATAAGTATTTTATTTAAATTATTGCTTTTATTTATAGATGTTACCATAATTTTAGGTTGTAAAGAAATCCATTCCACTTTTTCTTCATTTTGTTCTTCTCTGGAATAGTTTAGGGACAAGCTCATCTGTATATATATACCTTGGATTGTGTGAAACAAATACGGGTGTGTTCAGACAAGTTTTTAGTAAATACTTAACTGAAAGCAATATTAAAGGAGTTTCTCCATAGGTTAAGCTTATGAACGGATTAAATTAAAAAAAAAGAATTTAGAAATTATGCACAAATTAAATTCAAAATAAGAATTTAGAAATTATTCGCAGATTAAATTAAAAATAAGAATTTAGAAATTATGCACAGATTAAATTAGAAATGTAAATTTAGAAAAGTTATATGACAATGCCTCTATAAATTAATTATGAAAAAAAATTAATTTTATTAACTTATGGAAAAACTAATTTTAATTTTTCTTTTCCTATAGTTGTTTGCTCTTCTCCTACAAGTTGCTCCTAAAGTTGTTTTGGAAAAAGTTTGTCCAAATTGATCTTATATGTATGCATAAAGATTGAAAAGATTAGTTTTAAAGTGAAAGGACTTCAAAGATAAAGATTGTGAGTAGAAGAACTAGACTAGATGAGTTTTTCTATATTTTTGTTTGATTTTGAAAAAGCGGTAATTTGTTTGAATTTTGTGATCTGTGCAGTTGAGTACATGCGGTTACCAGCGAGTCAGTACTCGGTGTTGGACGCGGAGAGGATTGAACGGGTAAATGACGACACGTTTCGGTGTTACGTTTATAGGTTCAGGTTCTTCAACTTTGAGATTTGTCCAGTGTTGTTGGTTAAGGTGGAAGAGCAGCCTGATGGATGCTGCATCAAGCTCTTGTCTTGCAAGGTGTCAAACTTATTTGAATGTGTTGCTGAATTTAGTTTTCTACTGTGTTGATTTGTTTCGTTATTTTGATTATTTGCTTTGACGATTGGTGACAGCTCGAGGGATCACCTATGATTGCTGCACAGAACGACAAGTTTGATGGTGAGTTTTGTTAAATGCATGTCAAATGTGTATAGTTTTAGGTTGTGGTGTGGTTGTTAAGATTGTGTTTTGATTAAAAAAATTTTGGGAAACACAGCACAGACTGCAGCTGCAAAGGGTTGTGTAGACCTTACAAATTGCAATGTTGCAGCCTCCCTTGTGATCATGGAGCCCAATTTAAATCGATATGATAAAGGATGTCTGTTAGAATTTATTTATTTTTATTTCCGTTTGTGAGTGCATTAAGAATAAATGATTATGAATTCATACTCTCATAAGGTTCTGAAACTCACAAGTTACGATCCTAGCTTGAGAAAATGATTTAACACGCAATCAAACTATTTTCTGAATGAACATGGATGAACTTTTAAACTCGTGTAAACTTGCATAAATTCTCGAGTCAAGAAGTTTGAAATTATTAGTAATTTTTGCCCTTTATTAACCTTACAATGACTATATTTTATTAGGGTTCAAACTAGTTGAACAAATTAGCTACTTTGTGAAATGTTTTTACTTTAAGAACATACTTTTTGAATATATATATATATATATATATATATATATATATGTATGTATATATATATATATATATATATATATATATATATATGTATATGTATGTATGTATAATTTAATTTTATCTTATTTAGACTAGTACACTATTATCAAAGTTTATGAATCAAATATGCGAGTCAAGTCTACTTCGAGTTCAACAACCTTGCATATACAACATCTTCATACTTACTAAATGAAGAAAGTGTTGAATGGATGATATGAATTTGTTTTTCTACTTAATGCCTTTTTATAAAGTATTCAGAGGGCATGATATGAAGATGAAGCATAATTGTTAAAGCTGTTTTGATGAAGTTCTCTTTAAACACCTACAGGATGAAAAAATAAGAAGGAAAATGATATAAGTTTTTTTACAAGTTAATATTAGTTTACGCATAAGTTAATTTATGAAAGTTTTTTCTTGTTTACTTCTCCATTAGCCGATTTTATTTCTACAAACTAACTTTAGCTTATTAAGCAATTATTTTATTTTTCTTTCTTATCATTTACTCCTGTGCGTGTTTATGGGGAAGTTTATTCAAACATAGCCTAAGAAATGTCAGATTTAACTTGTTTATATGAGCTGAGATGTATGTGAATTCTTGGAAAGTGTTGGTCTTGTCAAATTGTTTGAAAAAACAACTACGATGTGAGTGGCTAAATTGGTATGAAAGTGGATCAATGCTTATTCTGCTCAGTACTGCTTTTGATTGTAGCTTACTGGCTATTCATTGGAAGCAGTACCTGTGATAATTACAAAACTATATGTTACTTCCTTATTTATAGCAGCAGCTGAGGCAATTTTTTTGTACTCGAGGAAAGCAATATAGGGTGTCATGGTGTTTGGTTTATGCTACTTTCAGGAATACCTTTTCAATACTTTAATATGGTAATGCAGCTCTAATGGTTAACCGGATATCGTGTGATACTAACGCTGATAATGATAAGTCTTTGATGCAGCAACTCACATCAGACACTATAATTGAGGTAGTACTCTATGTTTATTTCATTTCTTGCGATTTTATATTTGTTGGATTCCAGTTAAAGTGTTCTTTTGGGTTGCTATGTGGAATGCAGGTAAGCATTGAAATTCCTTTTCCTTTCCTAGCAATACCAAAGCAAGCAATTGAATCAGCTGGGACTCAAGTCCTTGAACAAATACTCAGGCTTATGCTTCCCCGATTTATGTCACAGGTTTGTTAAAGCTTAGTATTATCTGCAAATTTTATTAAGCTATTGATAGGTTCTTGGGATCAAGAACCTATGGACAACCACTCGAATACACACAAAGACAATTTATCTGAATTATACAGCCTCCTTTTATTGAAAAGAATGAAAAGAATCAACAAGAATGGTGATACAACGTAACCCGAGAGCTTAACCTCCCTCCAAAGAACTACAAGAGTTCCCGCCAAACCATAACACTCCAAAAGCTCCCCCCTCTCACCAACCAACCCACCCCTTTTATACTGACTTACCTAACTGCCAGGCAGTTAGGCTGGGTAATGTTTCTTCTTCTACTAGATACAATTAGTTCCCTAACAGCTATGTTTTTCCTTTATGGATAAAAGAAGAAATTCATTTGAAGAAAAATAACACAATAGATCCCAATTGAACAGAGCTTCCCAATCCTTGACAAATAGACCCCTAGAAATGCCTAATCTTTGTTCCAAATCAAATTGTGTAGTAGATGTATACACCAGGGTAAAAAAGTCTTGTGCAGGCTTGACAAATCTAGTGGTGATTTTTCTAGACGACAAATCTAGTGGTGATTTTTCTAGACTCCACTTTTTCTCTTATGAAATGATAATTCACCTCAATATGTTTGGTCCTCATGAAAGGTAGGATTGGAGGCAATGTGTAATGCTGCCTAATTGTCACATATATGGTGCAATTGAAAACTTTCTTCAAATTTAAGCTCTTTGAGAAGTTGTTTTAGCCATATGAGCTCACAATTGACTGTCATTGCCCTGTGTTATGATTTTTCACTTCATCTTGTCATAATATTTTCTTTTTACTTTTCCATGATATTAAATTACCTCCAAGAAGAACATAACTCCCTGAAGTGAAGCATCTATCACTTGGTGACCCTGCCCAGTCAGTGTTAGAATGCCTTAGAATATTTGATTATTTCCCTTATTTTCACAAAATGAGGCCTTTTCCTGGAGTTTTCTTGTTATACTTTAAGGTCCATAGGATTGCATCTCAATGGTTTTGACAATGAGAGTTTAAACATTGACTTATTATCACAACAAAGGTGATGTATGATGAGTCATAGTGAGATAATTAAGCTTACCAACTAACCTTGTGCATCTCACACGATTAGACGTTGGTTTTCTTTGCTCGGGTACAAGTTTCACGCTTGGATCTATTAATGTGACTACAAGCTTAGCATTTAACATCTTTGTTTCTACTAAAATTTCAAGGGCATATTTTTCTTAGATATGACTAAACCATCCTTCGATTGTGCAACTTATGTACCAAGGAAGTATCTCAAGGGTCCAAGATATTTTGTTTGGAACTTTTGAGCAAGATTGTTTTAGTTTGTATTCTCCTTGTCACTACCTGCGATAGTAACGTCTTCCACATATACAATATACATCCTTGGGAAGAATGACGATAAAATAGAGAATGATCAACCTATCATTCCAAACTTTGGGATGATAGTTTGAAAGATATTGCGGTTCTCGAGTTCTTTCTTCACAATTGCAATGGTGGAAGGAGTTTCCTAAATCATATATAAGGCAACATGAAGCTGCCCAACATAAATTATCATGGAGCAAGAAGGGTTAAGAGATCTTGGAAAAACGTACAAATGTTGTGTGCAGTTGGTATAAAGGCCACAGCTCTCGGTCCAAACTAATGCACATGTTTCATGGGGACGAAAAATAGGTGAGTGAGGTATGAATAGTAGATATAATAACTGCATAGTTAAGCATCAATCTTATCCATTGGTCAGATTGTTTTATAGGAACAAATTCAACTTTTGTAATGAGATGGGATTCATAGCCCAACCCACTTAAGCGTAACTTGATTTTAGAAGCCAAGTGGAATCGTTATACCCATTCCATCTTCTCGATACGAACAATGTGATTTGAAAAGATATGAGAATCTATTCTAGGAAAGACGTTTTTTCCTTGAAAAAGAAAATAAGATGGTTTAATACACCATTTGGTCCCTACTTTTAGGGGTTTGGTTCAAAGTGATTCTACCTTTTAAAAAAGTTCAGTAAGACCCCATATTTTGTTAACAAATGTTCAATCCGGTTCTTTTCGCTCACGCCGTTAAAAACATAATGGTGCAAATGCCACCGTGGCCAAACCTAAATGAGTTGTGCAGTTTGATGAATACGTGGCACGTTTGAAGAGGTTGCCCTGTGTAAATATTTTAAAAAAAATTAAAATGATGTAAGTTAGGTGCAAATCCCAACAGCCACATCATCTGCAAATCCTCCAACCTGGTCCAAAATCACTCTCTGATGATGATGGGCTCCACCCCAATTATCCTCACCTTTGGATTAACCCTCTTCACATAACAATCACTGCAGAGCAGATAACTCTTTTTTCCAACAACTCCCTGGGAAGCTTTGCCATCATATTATAAGCTCCACGAATCTTAAATGAGAAAACGGGTTGCATATCCTCTCTCTTGAGCCAAACCTTAACCCCGAGTTTCCCAAAAAGCTTTGGCGCCAATTGTAGAGAGGACTCAATTGCTACGTCGTAGACCTTCGAAGTGAGAATATTCGTCAAATAACTCAACGCATTCATCACGCCGTCGCCACCACTGTCANTTTAGTTTGTATTCTCCTTGTCACTACCTGCGATAGTAACGTCTTCCACATATACAATATACATCCTTGGGAAGAATGACGATAAAATAGAGAATGATCAACCTATCATTCCAAACTTTGGGATGATAGTTTGAAAGATATTGCGGTTCTCGAGTTCCTTCTTCACAATTGCAATGGTGGAAGGAGTTTCCTAAATCATATATAAGGCAACATGAAGCTGCCCAACATAAATTATCATGGAGCAAGAAGGGTTAAGAGATCTTGGAAAAACGTACAAATGTTGTGTGCAGTTGGTATAAAGGCCACAGCTCTCGGTCCAAACTAATGCACATGTTTCATGGGGACGAAAAATAGGTGAGTGAGGTATGAATAGTAGATATAATAACTGCATAGTTAAGCATCAATCTTATCCATTGGTCAGATTGTTTTATAGGAACAAATTCAACTTTTGTAATGAGATGGGATTCATAGCCCAACCCACTTAAGCGTAACTTGATTTTAGAAGCCAAGTGGAATCGTTATACCCATTCCATCTTCTCGATACGAACAATGTGATTTGAAAAGATATGAGAATCTATTCTAGGAAAGACGTTTTTTCCTTGAAAAAGAAAATAAGATGGTTTAATACACCATTTGGTCCCTACTTTTAGGGGTTTGGTTCAAAGTGATTCTACCTTTTAAAAAAGTTCAGTAAGACCCCATATTTTGTTAACAAATGTTCAATCCGGTTCTTTTCGCTCACGCCGTTAAAAACATAATGGTGCAAATGCCACCGTGGCCAAACCTAAATGAGTTGTGCAGTTTGATGAATACGTGGCACGTTTGAAGAGGTTGCCCTGTGTAAATATTTTAAAAAAAATTAAAATGATGTAAGTTAGGTGCAAATCCCAACAGCCACATCATCTGCAAATCCTCCAACCTGGTCCAAAATCACTCTCTGATGATGATGGGCTCCACCCCAATTATCCTCACCTTTGGATTAACCCTCTTCACATAACAATCACTGCAGAGCAGATAACTCTTTTTTCCAACAACTCCCTGGGAAGCTTTGCCATCATATTATAAGCTCCACGAATCTTAAATGAGAAAACGGGTTGCATATCCTCTCTCTTGAGCCAAACCTTAACCCCGAGTTTCCCAAAAAGCTTTGGCGCCAATTGTAGAGAGGACTCAATTGCTACGTCGTAGACCTTCGAAGTGAGAATATTCGTCAAATAACTCAACGCATTCATCACGCCGTCGCCACCACTGTCAGACCAAGATCGGTGGGGAACCGCACCGACGTATCCCGGTGGGTACTGGAGGAAATCCGGTGAGACCCGGGGGCGCAAGGGAGGAAGAACGCGCGGCCTCCGACGGCTTGTGTGCAAAATAAGAAGCAACCCTAAGCTACATTCCAGAACAACTCGAGAGGGTGCACAAGAGAGAAACCACCATTTTTTGTCCTCCACCATGAGCGTAGTGAGTAATAGAGAAGACTGTGAGTACCAAGGAGTTGTGCAGGGACCCTTGTTGTAGTCACGAGATTTTCTAGGAACCAAGGAGCCTTTAAGGAATTCACTGGAAAACCTAGGTAAGGGGAGTTAACTTTTTGATGTATTGATTGAGCATGATGCGTTTCCTTTGAAACTTGTTAATCTTGAGAAACGGTGTGGATAGATAGTATACCCAATTGGAAGGTTGTGGGTTGCTAAGGAAAAAAAAATGGTTTGGGATGTTATTCCCAGAATATGAATGCACAGGTTGAAGGATTACAGTGCATGTGGTTTTGTAGTAAGGGATAAGTGCATATCGTGAATATTTGGAGGGTAGCCGTGAGTTGGCTAGGTTAAGAATGTAAATAAGAGTAGGAAGTGTTAACGTGTTGTATGAGTGAAATATGACAATAGAGTGCATTGGCGATGGGTTGTGTTCTCAATAGAGATACCAACATGGGTTTATGGGTATAAATTATTATTTTGTAATTGCATGAAATGTTTGATGGGTATTAAATGTATGGAAGTGGTATAAATGTTGAATAATGTACTGTCATCATCACATAATGGTATGAGTGCATGTTTTCTTTTTGCAAGTGAAGAGTTTCAATGCATGTAGGGGCCATGGTAAGATGAAGAGAAATATTATATTTTCTTCCTGTATAGTGTAGACGTTGGAATTCGGAGAGTTAGAAGGGGTTCTTGATATTGGCATTTAATGGTTTTCGTGGTACCTACCTTGGGAGGGAAATCATAATATGGTTAATACCAAGTGCATGAAATTGTTGTTGTGCATGTGCTGCTATGTCCCTTGTTGATAGGTAAAGTACGCAAACAATATTCTGGGGTTGCATGGGTGGATTATAAGAATGGTGAAGGGTTATAGGCTAAGGTTTTCGTTGTGCAGATTTTAAATTTTGGGTCTATAAAATAGGTCTAGGCAAGCTAAAGGAGTTTTCTTTGAAGATATAAAGATTGATGAGAGAGGTGGAGAGGTTATCTAATGGGCACGATTTTGTTGTTAATAAGCAAGGATTCTTTGTTTTAGTTATATTGATGTCGTCCTAACAGTGAAATATCTAGTTTTATGGGTTTTGAAAATTATATCATTTTTGAGTTATTATTGAGTGGAATAATATATAGGGTGATATAGGGTGGAATCTGGAGGTGGGTGTATAAAACTGGTACATTGTTGGGTAGTGTCCAGAGAAATATTCTTTCTCTAATCAATACATCAATATCTCTCTCTTCAACCATTAAAAGTCATTTACGTTTTTCTCTTTCTGCATTTAATTCTTCAAACAGCCATTTACGTTTCTCTCTCTGTATTTAATTCTTTCAGCCACATATTCATCAAACTGCACAACTCACTTAGATTTGGCCATGGTGGCATTTGCATCGTTATGTTTTTAACGGCGTGAGCAAAAAGGACCAAATTGAACATTTTTTAACGAAATATGGGGACTTACTGAACTTTTTTAAAAGGTAGAATCATTACTGTGAAAATGAAATTATATTGAATCACTTGGTTGATACACCCTTCTCCTTAATCCTATATTTATAGGATTAAGTGAATGGAACACACCTCACACACACTCAGATACAGCACATACACACTCACAGCTTACATACACTTAAACACAACTTAAACACAATAACCAATAATTCTAACAATCACTTTGAACCAAACCCCTAAAAGTAGGGACCAAATGATGTATTAAACCAAATAAGATAACCTAAAGAGAGTAAGTGTTACAAAAAAGGTTAACCCGTCCATACAAGGTCTAGAATTTCCTATAACAAACGCCCCTCCTTAAGAAGCCGGCACCTGGCGGCTTGGAAAATTCGGGACTCCCCCAATGGTTTGAGTAGGTTCCCCCAAGGTTCGAACTCGAAACATCGGGTTCGTTGCAAGGCTCTAATACCATTGTTACAAAAAGGTTAACCCGTCCATACAAGGTCTAGAATTTCCTATAACAGTGAGTCACAAGTCGGGCTTAAGGGTGTGCACAAAAGGGTGATTTTCATTGATGTTTAGGCAGTTGGATAGATTGGCGCGATGCAATCCATAAAAGGTCCTTTTGCTCACTCTTGATTGTTTCATTGTTTTTCATGGTTTCTAATGTTTCATAAAACATAGATTGCTTTGTCTTTCTTGTATGTGCTTTTCATGGATGAGACTATCAGTTTGCACTTGGCAGAATTTTGTAGGAAATTGCAATGTACTTCCGGATTTATAACAAGCATTGATATAACTTATAAGGCATTGAATTATTAGTATGAAGCACATTTAAAAGTGACTTCATTGTAAATAGAAAATTATTAGGATAAAATAATCTCAATATTTCCATAGTATATAAGAAAAAATATGTTCTAAAATCCTAGTTAGGTTTATTAGGTGATATGGTCAAGTTATAACATATAATAAGTGCAAACCTCACTTTATAAACCAATTTTATGAGATTGAGTTAGGATTAAATACTTTTTAAGACTTCTATTGTAAGTTTGGGATGACCCAACATGTGACCAACCCAAAATGTTTGTGATGTAACCAAACTAGAATCTTAGGAGATTGTTTTAGGCCATATAAAGATTTGTGAAGATGACATGCTAATTTGGAAGACTCATCCTGAGCAACAAAACCTAGAGGTTGTTCTATATAAATTTCCTTTTGCAAATCACTATTAAAAAAAACATTTTTGACATTCAGTTGGTGTTGAAGAGTAGTCATAACATAAATAAGCGAACAAGCAAATAGAAACCATCTTTGCCACTAGAGAAAAAGTACCATCATAATCCAAATCAATAAAAAAATTGTGTGAAATCTTTGGCCATAAGGCTAGCTTTGAGACGATCAATAGTACTACCACGAACAATTTTGATAGCAAAGACCCACTACAACAACCAGTGGATTCCTAGACGGTCCCAAGTTCCACGGTTTTGAAGAGCATAACCCACAAGTCTTTGCATTGGAATCATGTTCTGATACCAATTTAAGAAGTGAATTTTATGTCTAACTCAACCCTACAAAATTGGCAGATGAGGTTTGCATCCATTTATGTAATGTAAATTGGTCTTATTTCTATTCTATGTGAGACTTTCAACACTCTCCTTATGTTGAGACATGTACATCTCAAGTGTGAAACTAGATATTAATAGGTGGTCTGATAGCGGTTGGAACAATAAACTCAATAAACAATCATCTTCACTAAAATAGGCTCTAATATATGACTCTAATATCATGTGAAAATAGTGAAAAATTAGATATAAAATTAATTTCCTTTGTGTAAAAAATATACATAGGATAATACATTTATAATGAAAAATAATACAGAAAATTGGGCTTAGCCCAATATATAATACTATAACTATCATAAGATATTCGAACTAACAAAATCTAACTATATTCAACACTAATAATCGATATAACCAACTGAGAGCTCATCCTACACGTCTAACAGACTCTTCGTTTGCCTTACTCTCCTTTCTCCTAGTGTAAACCTTCCACACCTTGGGCCTATCTGTGTCTTGCCAAATAGTCTGCACATCACCTAAGTCACGGATTGATGGTGGAACCGTGCTTAACTCTGTCCATTTATTTCTCTGTTCTCTGTTGTGCACCTAGTTATAATAACATAAAAAATCTGGTTGTTTATTTTAAAAATGCAGAAGAAATATATTGTCTATCATCGATATTACTCTCACAAAACTAAATTAATATTTTACAAATTGTCTTCTAAGTGGTACTATTAGCAAACTATCATATCGTACATTCTTATTTTTCTTTCCCAAGTGCACTCCTGCTGTACTGAAACAAGACCTAATGTTGATGACAAAAAGCATGGAATTTCATACCTCTTTTTCAAACTTTTTTCTATCTTTCTTCTTGCTATTTGTTTCTACATGCATTTGAAGTTGAAAGATTTTGACCAGATTTTCATATTTTTCAGATTTTACTTTGCTATTACTGCAATTTTTAGTTTCCCTGGGTTATTTGATACATCTTTCTTTTGTTCTTGATTGTATTTGACTTTCCCTTCTAATTACTGACTTATTGTTTTCAATATCAAAGGAATTATATAAAATCAAGGCAAGTAATTAAGGATTACTATCATACACCTATTTGATTTTTAGAAAGAACATTTTAACAATATATCTTAAATGTATTTTATAAATAACAGTCTTAGAATTTGAGGTTGGAACTTTCTCAATCTTACATAATTAACTTGTTTAGCAAGATCTACAACTTATTAAGTATTCTATTTAGACATGTCATAATTCAACTGGTGGATAAACTACCATTTTTGAGGCTACAATTAAGACAACTTTCAAAGAGGCCACAACTAAGATGAGCTAGGAGTGACTGAAATTAAGGCGGCTCCAACATATAGTCTTATAACTTGATAAATTTTCCTAAAGACTGGGTGTATGTTTGTAAATCCTATATGGATTTGTGAATATACAGCGTCTTTATTTTTTAAAAAGAATATTTTAGCTAGTTACGTCTCGGGTATATTTCAAGAAAATTGAAGTTATAACTTATAAAATAGTTCTAAAAAGCAAGCTGGTATACATTAGCATATCCTAATTATATACGGTGTTAGTGTTATGTAATCAAATTGTGTTTTTAAGATTTAAAGAAACCTAGTTTGTTGGTTCTTTATAAATGTAGGTTCAAATAAAATGAGATTGGTTTGTTGACTGAAGTAGTAGTAGTAGTAGCTATAGTTTATGGTTCAATAATGAACTGCATGGTACATATAATCTTGTTCATATTTTATATACTGAACAATTTATGAATTTGATAAGTTTGTTATATATTTTTCTTAAGCAGCTTGTGAAAGATTATCAAGCTTGGGCCACTGGTGATACCTCAAGGCAACCTCTGGGAACAGGTGAAATCTGAAATAATGCGTTGCCACTGGCGCCCTTAAATTGCTGTATAGTCAATAGGTTCTAGAAATATCGCTTGTAGCATGTGCATTATTGCATTCTTGGTTAGTAGCTGGGTGAACATTTTTTTGTTTGTTTGGAGATGGTATTGGTTGTAACGTAATCTATATGATTAAATGGAATTTGAAAGATTCGTGAATTTTAGATGTGGGTACTTCAATTGTGTGTGTGATTAAAATAGATTTAAGATGACTCTAATATTATATTAAAAAATAAATTTTAAATATTTTTCAATTTTACAATGTAAACTTGAAAGATGAAATTTGTACTTTTTTTTTTATATATTTCAAAATTATCTTATATTTAATCAAGGTGAGATTTCTAATAAATATCACAAGTTTTACATAAATTAATATCATTTTACTCACTTCAATGTCCTTTTAACTAATAAATATTTTGTTTTCTCAAATCTCATAATNTAAGTTTGTTATATATTTTTCTTAAGCAGCTTGTGAAAGATTATCAAGCTTGGGCCACTGGTGATACCTCAAGGCAACCTCTGGGAACAGGTGAAATCTGAAATAATGCGTTGCCACTGGCGCCCTTAAATTGCTGTATAGTCAATAGGTTCTAGAAATATCGCTTGTAGCATGTGCATTATTGCATTCTTGGTTAGTAGCTGGGTGAACATTTTTTTGTTTGTTTGGAGATGGTATTGGTTGTAACGTAATCTATATGATTAAATGGAATTTGAAAGATTCGTGAATTTTAGATGTGGGTACTTCAATTGTGTGTGTGATTAAAATAGATTTAAGATGACTCTAATATTATATTAAAAAATAAATTTTAAATATTTTTCAATTTTACAATGTAAACTTGAAAGATGAAATTTGTACTTTTTTTTTATATATTTCAAAATTATCTTATATTTAATCAAGGTGAGATTTCTAATAAATATCACAAGTTTTACATAAATTAATATCATTTTACTCACTTCAATGTCCTTTTAACTAATAAATATTTTGTTTTCTCAAATCTCATAATATAAAACATTCCATCGTGTAAAACATTATATCAACTTCATTTAATATTTTATTCTAAATTTTAAAACTCATTTATGTAAAAATCAATCAACATTGAATCATGTATAAAATAACAATTTAAACTTTCAAATTACATAATACTCAATATAATTTTAAAATTTTTGGGCATCATCTAAAACGTATCATTGGAAATTAACTTTAACAATTTTATATTGTTGATTCTGAATATCATTATATTTTTTTACACAAAAATTAAAACCATCCTAAATGTCCTCAATAGCAACCTTTTAAAAGGCTTCTAAAAGCTTGTTCCGAGTGGCATACACTGAAAAGCTACCAGCTTGTGTTATTTGTTTCCGATTGCCCTTTTGATTTGACACTGCTTGGCCAATGAATTTTAAACAACTATGTCTTATCGTTCCCCGTTCTTTTTCTTTGTTAGGAAATTGCGTTTTGCACAAAAGTTTAAAATGTTGTTCTTTCAGATTTCTATATTACAAAATTTTAAAATACATTTTTAATTATATAATCTAAGATATATTATTTAATTTAAAAACAAATTTGAAAGTAAATATATATTTTAAAGTATCCTTGTAAACATAGATTCAATCTTTTAAAAATAAAATCAAACATACTCTTCTATTTATAATCAAACACAATAATATATATATATATATATATATATATATATATATATATATATTAATTTATACTTATTTATGTATTAAACTATTACACATACAATTTAAATTTAATGATATGACTAAAATTTTAAAAGTTATATATTTAGTATTTTAAAGGATAATGATACTTTAACAACATTTTTTTGACAACATTGTCTACGTGTCATTTTGTGATTGGTCCAAAATTACTCCACAATCAATGATAATAATCATAAACACTGACATAGACTAATCATAGAATGACACGTGATATTAAAATATTATAAAAAATATTATCAAATTATCATTATCCTATTTTAAAATGTGTGCATTAGAAAAGGAATCAAATGGAGCCAAGCAATCTCTTACAAAATTTTTAAGTGATATTTGAAATCAGATCAAATGAATCATAAAAAAAATAAACTATTTGAGAAATTGTCTTACATGCACATTGGTATGAGAAAAGTCATAATAGCTACAAGACATAACCTGCGACCATAATAATGTTCTTGGAATTGAAACATTGGACTCACATGGGGTTACCCTTTCTGTCATCTTTCAATAACCTCTTTTCACTGTCACAATAATTCTTCACTCTCTTTCACCTAATAATAGCCACACATTTTTCTCTTCCAAACAAAATCTTACTGTTTGGTTTGGATGATAGATTTAAAAAACGAAAAATGAATGAATTTAAGAAGAAAAAATGTATTAATGAATTGTTTGAATTAAGAAATTTATGATGAATGTTTATAAAAACTTAATAAATAATGTGATAAATTTAATAATTAAGAAAATAATACATAAAAATAAAACATTATTATTATATTATCTATTATTATTATTTATAATTATAAATAATATCAATTTTATGATGTGTTTATTTCGATTAGCAACTCTGTAAATATTGACAAAGATGAATTTGAGAGTAAAATTTTGTTCGTATTTTGAAATGAGGGATGACAAAGATGTACTACCACTCATAATGCCTTTATCGAGCTCAACGACGTCTGAGTTTATCGACGTTTTTGTCGAACTCAATAAATATTGATTGAGTTCGAACAATTGCATTTTTTCATAACGTGTCCATAAGGAGTTTCCGCAACCATTGACACCACCATACCAAGTCGCCGTAACCACATCTAATCAAGATTCATAACGTCTTTGCTGAGCTCAACGACATCTGACCTAGCCTATCAATGTCTTTGTTGAGCTCAATAAACGCTGACCGAACTCAACAAAATAGTTCGAAAACATAATGGTTGACTTCTCATTGTTTCTTTTTTCTTCCTTTCCCTTAAATTGACACTTGAACTTTAATATAGCATTGTTACAATCTACAACACACAAACACAATATCATAATCGGTTATACATGTAGCTCATCCAATTCCAAGCATGTTGGAATCAATTCAAACTCCTTTCTTCATATCTATGTCTCAATAAAATTGATTCCAACTCCTTTGCATTCAGTGTGAATCGGTTCTAGCTTGTACGAAATCGAATTTCCTTTTCTAGAATGTTCTTCTAACTTTGATCTTCAACCAAAATTGAAAATCATAACTTCATGACAAAAGATTAAAAATATATTTTCATGCACGTGTGAACAAACAAATTAAAGATAAAAATATAATTTCATACATAATATTCTTAAATAATGTGGTCGGAAGAGATTCTACCATCATTCTATCCCACAAATGTTCGTCTTCTCTCTTTTAAAATACGAACAAATTTTACTCTCAAATC
>NW_025909448.1:0-15798 GCF_018835915.1 Vigna umbellata
ATATATATATATATATAGATTTTTTTTTTATGGGTCTTACACTGAGGATTTAATGTACATGGTAGCAATTGTTGAAAGTTTTTAATTGATGTTAACAAGTGTAAAATATTTTTGACTTATTATATTATCGATTTTAAAACCGATGTAATATGTATTAAACGACGTATGTAATGTCATTTTTCTTAAACATAATTACTTATTCTAAAGAAAGTTTCAACTTCAATAAGAATTTACTCAAAATCTAAAAACCTTGAACAAGACACGCCAGCATAACAAAATTTTAGTATAACAAAATTTTAGTATATGATAAAACAAATTGAGAGATCATTTTTCTCAAATAACTCCATCAATTATAAAATTATAAGAAGAATAAAAAAATCTATAAAGTAAATAAAAAAGCTTACTCTTTGTAAAAATCTCCTTAATTACTTTGAAAATATCTCCTTAATTACTTTGAAGTCCGATCAGATTAAAAAAAATAAAGTAACTGAAATGCATAAAAAGCAGATGAAAAAGCTTGTATCCATGAGATATTGAGTATATCTGTTTGTTGCAGCTATGCAACAAAAATGAAACAGTTCTCAAGGTCTTCCAAAGATTCGGTTTGTGTTGGTCAAATCCTGGTGGGTCCCACAGTTTTTGTTGTGCACTCAAAAAAAAAATTATATTGTAATTCAATCTCAATTCATTTTCTATATGTTATTGTCACACTTGTCGGTGTTATTTTTTATATATTTTTATGCAATTTGCTGGTTTTCAATACAAATACTTTTATTCCTGCCAACAATTTTTATGAACTCTATGGTTAGAGTAAGTAATTATTCTAATTATCGTTTATTCGTATAATTTCTTTTTTTAAACGTTGTACATCGAATACCCTTGTTTGATAAACCAACAAGTAGGGATGGCAAAAAAATCTACGCCCGTAAATATCTACAGATAAAATCCGCGATGGATAGTTATACCTGCGGATATTTATTACCCGCAATCCACGGGAATATTTTAATACCCGCTTATAAACAGGTCGGGTACGGATATTATACTATCCGTACCTGCGGATACCCGCTACCCGCAAAAATAAAAATAAAAATTTAATTTATATTTTATTAAATTAAATTTAATTAAAATTAACATTAATTTATATTTTACAAAATTAAATTTAATTAAAATTGAATTTAAATTTAAATTTAATTTAATTTATATTATATTTTATGTATTTTTTGTAATTCTATTTAAATTTTATTTTAATAATTTATTAAAATATATATTTTTTTAAATATTTGTGGGTATCCGCGGGTTTTAAAATACCCGCAGATATTTTTTAAACAGGTATCCGTACGAATAGCGGGTGGATTTTTTTTTTTCGGGTCGGGTTGCGGGTAAGCACTATCCGTGCCCGACCCGACCCGTTGCCATCTATCAACGAGGAACGAGTCACAACATATTAAGTAAATCTTAGTGATCCATGTTTATAATTATGTTAGTGTTTTCTTAAGCATGTAATATGACATTACTATAACAATCTAAATTAGTGAAGAAAAACAGTTTTAGATAGATGAAAATATAAAATAAATAAAAAATTCCTATTTATAATCTTTCTATTTTTTATCCATTTAAATTTATTTTTAAATAAGTCCCACATCTTAATTAAGAATGATATCACTTATTTTCCAAAATTTACAGTTTTGGTTTCTTATAAAAATTTGTTTTTATCTATAAGAACATTGACATTTTTATCTCTTAGAATAATTCTATCAATAAAGATAAAAACAATCAACACAATAATATAACAGGAAAACTCCAAATTCAAATATTAGAATTTCCACACTCAAATGTCTTCGGATGAGTTATGTTATATTTATAATAGAATATATATTTTTTCAACAGTAATTCTAATTAAAAAAATGATAAGTGATTCCAAAATTCTCATTTACATAACTATATAGTTGAAGTAGCAATACCTAACTTATTATAAATTTCACTGTTTTTGGTCGTTCGATTCTATGTAGAAAAAGGTGAATGATGTGAATATGTGACACCCCAATAGTGGCCAAAAGCTTTTTTTATGTGAATATGTGAATATGTTAATAATGTGAATATGTGAATATGTTAATAATGTCCAAAAGAGAGAGGTCTGTAGAAAAAACATACATGCATATAATTTCCATATCAAAGAAACATATAATTAATGAAACTAATTTTTCAATAACATGCTCAATGTAACTTTTTATATATCCTTATAAATTTTACCCATTAAAGTTTGATTTGTTAGCATCATAGCAACCCTTTAAGTTAATTTTCAGCATCCAAAAGAAAAGTTAATTTTTTTTTTATATTTTTCTCTCTCCTAAAACTTTTATAGAAAAATTCAACCAAATATACATTTAATTTCACACATAAAACATCTAGATTCAAAAACATATTTATATTTAATGTTTTAACATATTTTAGATACACATGTTTGATAAAAATAATACATATAGTAACACATTGTTATTATTTATTCTCATATCAAATCTATTTTAATATATGTAACATCGTTAAGGTTAATGATACGTTTTTTTTCCTTTATTTTTATAATAAAGTTGGATTGACTTGTATCCATAACTAATAACCTAGTATAGTAATTTAAATTATTTTAAATTACGTATATGAATATATAAATTATTGGTACATGTTAAGTTTCCTTGCAACATTCCTTCCTAATCAAGGATGATACATATCATTATTTTAAAACCAAGTATAGGGTAAATTTATTTGGTTGGATCATGTACCAAATCACAATATAACATCATCAAATTGCTACAAATAAAATGCTTTTAAATATATAATTTTTTTTTAAATGTGTCCTTGTTCTATACGCTGCCATAGTGTGATAAAGAGACATATATACCTATCATTTTCAATAGAGGTTTATAGCTATCATCAAAACATCCCCATCATATTTACATGCAAGTGGTTGTAGTTGTACAATGCACCTAAAAGTACAATGCAAACCCAACAATGACCAAGTGTTTTTCTTATTCATGTTTATCTTGATAAGATCTGTTTTATTTATGTTTGTCCTAGAAAATCAACATTCTTTCAGATTTAAGAAATGTAAATTTGGGGTTTGAGACAACATCTTAGAAATATATTTGTTGAAATGACTAGGAAGTTTGAATTAGATAAATATATGGTTGGTTAATGCAAAGGTGTTGATTCTTTAAATGATACCTTTTCTTAATCAATAATGCTCTGAAATATTACTATAACTTGCTCCATCCTTAATTAAACCTAAAATATTGATAACTAGTTCAAGACAAATTTTTGTTAATTTATTTAATAATATTAACTTGTTTTCAATTATCATATATTTTTCAAAATTACCCTAAAGTACGGTGGAAAAAAGAATAATAGTAAGGAATCTTTAATTTTTAAAACAAAACCCTTGAATTCTCTTATCTTCTCGTAAGGGAGAAAAACAAGATAATTCATCGTATTTATTGTTTATAACTTTATATAATTAAGGTTATTTTAGTCAAAAGTAATTAATGCAAATGATTGATTAGAAAAACGATAAACAAATTTGAATTTTAGGACAATATCTTATAATTAAAGAGTGATGTATGATCGACAACAACTAGTTGTATTTACACAAACTATGTAATTTTATATATTTGAGCCCTCAATAATCAATGATTAAATAAAAATAATCTCGAATATTTAAATTCATCATTGGGTGTTTAAATGCGTAATACTTAATTAGTGAACACCAATCTCATTGCCAATGTTCATGTACTTATGCTCCAAACTAAGTGGAAGTCTATTCAACTAGTTTCCTCCAAGTGGGTCTACAAAAGAATAATAGATCTTGGTGATTTTTTTAGGACAAACTTTACCAAACCTACAAAAGATGCCCACCATATACTAGAAATGACACAATAATTTTTTAATAATTTAATAGGCACGATTTACTATAATACATACTCTATGTACCCACTAGTTCACTCCATTGTAATTGATAAGCAATAATATATGTAGCATGGATGAATATGTGGTGAAAAGGGATTGTTTCGAGTGGAGGTTGATGTCCACGGTTTAATGTTGTATAAATTATTAAGGAATTGAAATGTTTATTCTCACGCTATCGTATCGTTCTTCTTTTATGTTTAGAGATTATTAGGTATTTCGATGTTAAATTCATTATAAATCATTATAAATCAAGTATTTAATGTATATTAAATATAGATTTTGGAGTGAATTTTTATTAGTGACAGTCTAATTACGACTTAATTGATGATAAATATACTTTGTCTTAAATTGATTAATATTAGATATTATATCTCCATAAACTGACCGCTCGACGTGTTGGTCATAGTTACACGGTTACGAGAGTAGCTTGTGGTATGGTTGACTGTCTGGTCCATAGTTGACCAAACGATTATATGGTACACAGGCGCTCTAAGCCCGAGCCTATCGTGATAGGCGAAGGGGTTTGTGATGAAAAGTTGTCTTGGTCATCCAGTCGTCTTCAGAGGTGTTATGGTCTTTCATGATCATTCAATTTTCCCTCGATCGATCAATAACTGATTGTTATGGTTCTTGAGAATATAACCGTTGGAGGAAAGTTATAGCCATTGAGATAGAGACGTGTGACACGTTGATTCGCACGCTCCAAAAGATGAAGAGTTGTGTGTTGCGGATCGTCGAATCTAGTTTGATTCGATGACTAAGGATGACATCTATGATGAAGAAGAAGTGTCATTCATGTACTCTTGACCTCCTCTCCCCTCAGACTTCTAAGACGAAGACACAAAGACAGTTGACATTATTACTTGAAAGGGGTTATATTATTTTTATTTTTTTGCGATTAATGGATATCTTCTAATACAGATAATATGGTACTTGTGCCTAATCTGTTTATANGGTTTTCAATACAAATACTTTTATTCCTGCCAACAATTTTTATGAACTCTATGGTTAGAGTAAGTAATTATTCTAATTATCGTTTATTCGTATAATTTCTTTTTTTAAACGTTGTACATCGAATACCCTTGTTTGATAAACCAACAAGTAGGGATGGCAAAAAAATCTACGCCCGTAAATATCTACAGATAAAATCCGCGATGAATAGTTATACCTGCGGATATTTATTACCCGCAATCCACGGGAATATTTTAATACCCGCTTATAAACAGGTCGGGTACGGATATTATACTATCCGTACCTGCGGATACCCGCTACCCGCAAAAATAAAAATAAAAATTTAATTTATATTTTATTAAATTAAATTTAATTAAAATTAACATTAATTTATATTTTACAAAATTAAATTTAATTAAAATTGAATTTAAATTTAAATTTAATTTAATTTATATTATATTTTATGTATTTTTTGTAATTCTATTTAAATTTTATTTTAATAATTTATTAAAATATATATTTTTTTAAATATTTGTGGGTATCCGCGGGTTTTAAAATACCCGCAGATATTTTTTAAACAGGTATCCGTACGAATAGCGGGTGGATTTTTTTTTTTCGGGTCGGGTTGCGGGTAAGCACTATCCGTGCCCGACCCGACCCGTTGCCATCTATCAACGAGGAACGAGTCACAACATATTAAGTAAATCTTAGTGATCCATGTTTATAATTATGTTAGTGTTTTCTTAAGCATGTAATATGACATTACTATAACAATCTAAATTAGTGAAGAAAAACAGTTTTAGATAGATGAAAATATAAAATAAATAAAAAATTCCTATTTATAATCTTTCTATTTTTTATCCATTTAAATTTATTTTTAAATAAGTCCCACATCTTAATTAAGAATGATATCACTTATTTTCCAAAATTTACAGTTTTGGTTTCTTATAAAAATTTGTTTTTATCTATAAGAACATTGACATTTTTATCTCTTAGAATAATTCTATCAATAAAGATAAAAACAATCAACACAATAATATAACAGGAAAACTCCAAATTCAAATATTAGAATTTCCACACTCAAATGTCTTCGGATGAGTTATGTTATATTTATAATAGAATATATATTTTTTCAACAGTAATTCTAATTAAAAAAATGATAAGTGATTCCAAAATTCTCATTTACATAACTATATAGTTGAAGTAGCAATACCTAACTTATTATAAATTTCACTGTTTTTGGTCGTTCGATTCTATGTAGAAAAAGGTGAATGATGTGAATATGTGACACCCCAATAGTGGCCAAAAGCTTTTTTTATGTGAATATGTGAATATGTTAATAATGTGAATATGTGAATATGTTAATAATGTCCAAAAGAGAGAGGTCTGTAGAAAAAACATACATGCATATAATTTCCATATCAAAGAAACATATAATTAATGAAACTAATTTTTCAATAACATGCTCAATGTAACTTTTTATATATCCTTATAAATTTTACCCATTAAAGTTTGATTTGTTAGCATCATAGCAACCCTTTAAGTTAATTTTCAGCATCCAAAAGAAAAGTTAATTTTTTTTTTATATTTTTCTCTCTCCTAAAACTTTTATAGAAAAATTCAACCAAATATACATTTAATTTCACACATAAAACATCTAGATTCAAAAACATATTTATATTTAATGTTTTAACATATTTTAGATACACATGTTTGATAAAAATAATACATATAGTAACACATTGTTATTATTTATTCTCATATCAAATCTATTTTAATATATGTAACATCGTTAAGGTTAATGATACGTTTTTTTTCCTTTATTTTTATAATAAAGTTGGATTGACTTGTATCCATAACTAATAACCTAGTATAGTAATTTAAATTATTTTAAATTACGTATATGAATATATAAATTATTGGTACATGTTAAGTTTCCTTGCAACATTCCTTCCTAATCAAGGATGATACATATCATTATTTTAAAACCAAGTATAGGGTAAATTTATTTGGTTGGATCATGTACCAAATCACAATATAACATCATCAAATTGCTACAAATAAAATGCTTTTAAATATATAATTTTTTTTTAAATGTGTCCTTGTTCTATACGCTGCCATAGTGTGATAAAGAGACATATATACCTATCATTTTCAATAGAGGTTTATAGCTATCATCAAAACATCCCCATCATATTTACATGCAAGTGGTTGTAGTTGTACAATGCACCTAAAAGTACAATGCAAACCCAACAATGACCAAGTGTTTTTCTTATTCATGTTTATCTTGATAAGATCTGTTTTATTTATGTTTGTCCTAGAAAATCAACATTCTTTCAGATTTAAGAAATGTAAATTTGGGGTTTGAGACAACATCTTAGAAATATATTTGTTGAAATGACTAGGAAGTTTGAATTAGATAAATATATGGTTGGTTAATGCAAAGGTGTTGATTCTTTAAATGATACCTTTTCTTAATCAATAATGCTCTGAAATATTACTATAACTTGCTCCATCCTTAATTAAACCTAAAATATTGATAACTAGTTCAAGACAAATTTTTGTTAATTTATTTAATAATATTAACTTGTTTTCAATTATCATATATTTTTCAAAATTACCCTAAAGTACGGTGGAAAAAAGAATAATAGTAAGGAATCTTTAATTTTTAAAACAAAACCCTTGAATTCTCTTATCTTCTCGTAAGGGAGAAAAACAAGATAATTCATCGTATTTATTGTTTATAACTTTATATAATTAAGGTTATTTTAGTCAAAAGTAATTAATGCAAATGATTGATTAGAAAAACGATAAACAAATTTGAATTTTAGGACAATATCTTATAATTAAAGAGTGATGTATGATCGACAACAACTAGTTGTATTTACACAAACTATGTAATTTTATATATTTGAGCCCTCAATAATCAATGATTAAATAAAAATAATCTCGAATATTTAAATTCATCATTGGGTGTTTAAATGCGTAATACTTAATTAGTGAACACCAATCTCATTGCCAATGTTCATGTACTTATGCTCCAAACTAAGTGGAAGTCTATTCAACTAGTTTCCTCCAAGTGGGTCTACAAAAGAATAATAGATCTTGGTGATTTTTTTAGGACAAACTTTACCAAACCTACAAAAGATGCCCACCATATACTAGAAATGACACAATAATTTTTTAATAATTTAATAGGCACGATTTACTATAATACATACTCTATGTACCCACTAGTTCACTCCATTGTAATTGATAAGCAATAATATATGTAGCATGGATGAATATGTGGTGAAAAGGGATTGTTTCGAGTGGAGGTTGATGTCCACGGTTTAATGTTGTATAAATTATTAAGGAATTGAAATGTTTATTCTCACGCTATCGTATCGTTCTTCTTTTATGTTTAGAGATTATTAGGTATTTCGATGTTAAATTCATTATAAATCATTATAAATCAAGTATTTAATGTATATTAAATATAGATTTTGGAGTGAATTTTTATTAGTGACAGTCTAATTACGACTTAATTGATGATAAATATACTTTGTCTTAAATTGATTAATATTAGATATTATATCTCCATAAACTGACCGCTCGACGTGTTGGTCATAGTTACACGGTTACGAGAGTAGCTTGTGGTATGGTTGACTGTCTGGTCCATAGTTGACCAAACGATTATATGGTACACAGGCGCTCTAAGCCCGAGCCTATCGTGATAGGCGAAGGGGTTTGTGATGAAAAGTTGTCTTGGTCATCCAGTCGTCTTCAGAGGTGTTATGGTCTTTCATGATCATTCAATTTTCCCTCGATCGATCAATAACTGATTGTTATGGTTCTTGAGAATATAACCGTTGGAGGAAAGTTATAGCCATTGAGATAGAGACGTGTGACACGTTGATTCGCACGCTCCAAAAGATGAAGAGTTGTGTGTTGCGGATCGTCGAATCTAGTTTGATTCGATGACTAAGGATGACATCTATGATGAAGAAGAAGTGTCATTCATGTACTCTTGACCTCCTCTCCCCTCAGACTTCTAAGACGAAGACACAAAGACAGTTGACATTATTACTTGAAAGGGGTTATATTATTTTTATTTTTTTGCGATTAATGGATATCTTCTAATACAGATAATATGGTACTTGTGCCTAATCTGTTTATAAGCGAGTGTTAAATTATCCCTTACTCCTTACCCACTCGTATTCGTTTAAAGTATTTACTTAATACCTAATAGATTTTATCTATGGATACTCATGACCAATAATATTATTGACATCTCTAATCAAATAATAATAGAAAAAAAATTATACTATTTATTATATATAAAATAAAATAATTGATAAATGCTTATTTTAATAAAAAATAATTAAAGAAAGTGATAACTAGAAAAAAAAAACGATAAACAAATTTGATTTTTTTAGAATAATATCTTATAATAAGGGGGATGAAGTAAAATATACCAACGACTAGTATTTATACAAACTNTATATGGTTGGTTAATGCAAAGGTGTTGATTCTTTAAATGATACCTTTTCTTAATCAATAATGCTCTGAAATATTACTATAACTTGCTCCATCCTTAATTAAACATAAAATAATGATAACTAATTCAAGACAAATTTTTGTTAATTTATTTAATAATATTAACTTGTTTTCAATTATCATATATTTTTCAAAATTACCCTAAAGTACGGTGGAAAAAAGAATAATAGTAAGGAATCTTTAATTTTTAAAACAAAACCCTTGAATTCTCTTATCTTCTCGTAAGGGAGAAAAACAAGATAATTCATCGTATTTATTGTTTATAACTTTATATAATTAAGGTTATTTTAGTCAAAAGTAATTAATGCAAATGATTGATTAGAAAAACGATAAACAAATTTGAATTTTAGGACAATATCTTATAATTAAAGAGTGATGTATGATCGACAACAACTAGTTGTATTTACACAAACTATGTAATTTTATATATTTGAGCCCTCAATAATCAATGATTAAATAAAAATAATCTCGAATATTTAAATTCATCATTGGGTGTTTAAATGCGTAATACTTAATTAGTGAACACCAATCTCATTGCCAATGTTCATGTACTTATGCTCCAAACTAAGTGGAAGTCTATTCAACTAGTTTCCTCCAAGTGGGTCTACAAAAGAATAATAGATCTTGGTGATTTTTTTAGGACAAACTTTACCAAACCTACAAAAGATGCCCACCATATACTAGAAATGACACAATAATTTTTTAATAATTTAATAGGCACGATTTACTATAATACATACTCTATGTACCCACTAGTTCACTCCATTGTAATTGATAAGCAATAATATATGTAGCATGGATGAATATGTGGTGAAAAGGGATTGTTTCGAGTGGAGGTTGATGTCCACGGTTTAATGTTGTATAAATTATTAAGGAATTGAAATGTTTATTCTCACGCTATCGTATCGTTCTTCTTTTATGTTTAGAGATTATTAGGTATTTCGATGTTAAATTCATTATAAATCATTATAAATCAAGTATTTAATGTATATTAAATATAGATTTTGGAGTGAATTTTTATTAGTGACAGTCTAATTACGACTTAATTGATGATAAATATACTTTGTCTTAAATTGATTAATATTAGATATTATATCTCCATAAACTGACCGCTCGACGTGTTGGTCATAGTTACACGGTTACGAGAGTAGCTTGTGGTATGGTTGACTGTCTGGTCCATAGTTGACCAAACGATTATATGGTACACAGGCGCTCTAAGCCCGAGCCTATCGTGATAGGCGAAGGGGTTTGTGATGAAAAGTTGTCTTGGTCATCCAGTCGTCTTCAGAGGTGTTATGGTCTTTCATGATCATTCAATTTTCCCTCGATCGATCAATAACTGATTGTTATGGTTCTTGAGAATATAACCGTTGGAGGAAAGTTATAGCCATTGAGATAGAGACGTGTGACACGTTGATTCGCACGCTCCAAAAGATGAAGAGTTGTGTGTTGCGGATCGTCGAATCTAGTTTGATTCGATGACTAAGGATGACATCTATGATGAAGAAGAAGTGTCATTCATGTACTCTTGACCTCCTCTCCCCTCAGACTTCTAAGACGAAGACACAAAGACAGTTGACATTATTACTTGAAAGGGGTTATATTATTTTTATTTTTTTGCGATTAATGGATATCTTCTAATACAGATAATATGGTACTTGTGCCTAATCTGTTTATAAGCGAGTGTTAAATTATCCCTTACTCCTTACCCACTCGTATTCGTTTAAAGTATTTACTTAATACCTAATAGATTTTATCTATGGATACTCATGACCAATAATATTATTGACATCTCTAATCAAATAATAATAGAAAAAAAATTATACTATTTATTATATATAAAATAAAATAATTGATAAATGCTTATTTTAATAAAAAATAATTAAAGAAAGTGATAACTAGAAAAAAAAAACGATAAACAAATTTGATTTTTTTAGAATAATATCTTATAATAAGGGGGATGAAGTAAAATATACCAACGACTAGTATTTATACAAACTAAATTCCTTGAAATATAATTCTAGATATTTGAGTATGCTATAGCCAATGATTAAATTAACATAATCTTGAATGTATAAATACATTATTGGATATTTAAATGCATATTACTTAATCAGAGAGCACCAATCTCATGGCCTATGTTCATCTACTTATGCTCCAAACTAAATGAACCCTATTTAACACCATCATTTCCCACCATGTGGGTTCACAAGCCCGATTAATGGCTTTTGGTTACTGCACATAATGTTTTCTCGCTACACCCCATAGATGTAATGAAATGACCATTTTATTTTTATTGAAAAAAAAATAAAAATTAAATTATTTTCAGATTTGAAAATATATTTTGAATTATATAATCTGGAATGTATTATATTTTAAAATACATTTTGGATTGTACGAGACAATAATTTTATGAGACAATAATAAGTTTGCTTGTTGGTTTTTGGTGTAGGTACAAAGTTGTATTAATAATTATATTATATATATATAATTATAAATGAACATAAAGAATTTAAATTAATTACTTTTAATTAGTAATTAATAACATACATTTTTATAATTTTTATTATTATTAGTTACATTTACCAAAATAAAGAAAGGGAATCGAGAATCTGCTATAGAAATGATCTAAAAAATTCTTACAAAGAAAGATGGGGAAGAAATTGGTTCTCAATTTCATTCCATCGGCAATTACAAGCTAATAAGTTCACGAGCACATTGAATAAAACGAAAAAGAAAGTCACCGATAAGTGTGACTTAGCATTGTACGAGAAAGTCATTGTTTTAGTATTCCATCCAAAAAGTTTAACCTATTTTAGAGGGAATCTGGTTTTTAAAGACAGACTTCAGCACCATGATGATGGAGCCCATAAGCAGCATTGCGCCAATTGCCCCTCCACAGACAAACATAAGAGCAGGAACTTCGGTTGAACCCAAGGCAACACCATAACCAGACAATGCTTCTGCTAATGCTAAAATGCAATAGATGAAAAGTAGCAGCAGCACTAAAATTGCAGGCACACGAAAAGCAAATGGTCGTGTAAGAATTCTGATCTCTGGATCTCCTTCAATTGCCTTATCTTCTCCCTCAGTATTTATCACTTTAAAGGAAGGATGAGATCCCTTCTTCATCTGCAGATAGTCACTGATTAAAGATATGATATGGTAATTGATAAGTACAGGTGAATCTAATTTCGTGTTACTAATTATAATTATAAAGTACCTTTGACTTTCTTTTCATCTCAGCAGTAGCGTCATCATACTTCTGTACATAAAAGTAATAAATATTAAGTAATTGAGGGATTATGGGATTTCCAAGTTATTTGATTAAAGTTTCTCTTATTACGTGAAACCAAAAACAACAGTACTTGAGATAATAAAGATAGAATTCAATTTCAAATGATAAATTGTTATCAATTGCGTTCTATAATTACTTCAAGTCATGACTTGAGTTATCAACCAAGTAACCTGCTGCTCCATTCAAATAATAAAGATATGGTAATTGATAAGTAAAAATGAATGTAATTTCAATAATGAAGTGTTACTAATTATAAACTACCTTTACCTTTTCATCTGCAAAATCATCATTAAGAGCTTTGTGACGCCCTTTCTGTACATAAAACAATAAATATCAGGTAATCGTGGGTTTATGAAATTTTTTAATTATTTGATTGTTGTTTCTCTTATTACTTTTATAAAATATAGAGATGCAAACAACTTTCTTCTTGAGAGTAAATACAAGAGAGAAAATAATAAAAATTGAATTCAATTTCAATTAAATATTGTTATCAATTGGTTTTACAAATACATCAAGGACCTCTAGTTTAAGGTCATCATATAAATCATCAAACTTCTCCTACATTCAAACAATGAAGATATGATAATTGATAAGTAAAAGTGAATTCAATTTCAATAATGAAGTGTTACTAATTATGAAGTACCTTAGACACATTACTTAGCTCGCCATCATTAGCTTCAAGATTGGGTGGCTGTAAATAAAAGCAATAAATATTAGGTAATTAAGGGATCATGAGATTTTCAACTTTTTTTTATTATAGCAAATATTAATTATTAGTTTTTATTAGTGAGGATCTCTTACTTTCCTTTCAACTTTTACTACTAAACTAATCTTAAGCTCTATGAGATTTTCGAGTTATTTGGTTGGAGTTTCACTTACTACTTTTAAAAGAGATGAAGATGCAAACAACTTTTTTCTTGAAAGTAAAAACAACATAGAAATATATGGTACTCGAGATAATAAAGATAGAATTCAATTTTAATAATAAATTGTTATCAATTGGTTCTACAAGTGTCTCAAACTTTGGTACTGTAACATCCCAAATTCTTACACTTGAAAATTCATAGTTGATATATGTCTATACATGTTTTAGGCTAAGATTTCAACTATAAAACTATAACTAGAGTTCTTCTATCCTTCCCTTCCTTGGCACTGAGTCAGACGACATTCCTTCATCTGCTCCCGTATAAAGAATTATACGATCATCGCACATACCCAAACACAAAACACAAACAAGTAGGGTGAGCTAACATGCAACCAATCATTTATGAAACATGCATATTTACTTTGATGCACTCAACTAACCTCATATAATAATTATGTCAGACACACTCATACCATCATACAACAATCTCATCATAGATATTCATCCATTACTTTGATACACATGGTAAAATGACATCGCAAGACTTGTTACTTTATAAACCGACTCGTCTGGACTAGAATGATTACCGAGCTATGGTGGGTCTTGCACTCGTGGTGGCTTATGAAACTTGGGCTCCCCCACCCTACCACACTCACGAGGTTAGTCCGTTATCACTCACCTTGGACCATACTGGAAGCACCCAAGACTAGGACCTCTTGCTACTCCTCACCACATGGTTCAATCCTCTCTACGTGAGAGACCATTGGAGTTTCAGGATGACACCCAAAACTGAGCTACCATGCAATCATTCTACACACCACCAGGGCACCACCATGTATCCTCTCCTTGAGGATCATGGGAATTACTCCATGAAACCATACGTCACTTTGAACCTTAACCCAAAACATGATAATATAGCCATCAGCTTATCACAGTGACTCCACTATCTCATACATCACATACTTCCCACCCAAACAAAATAATCAAATCATGTTCAGACGCATAAATTCAAATTTCAATATAATAAATACAACCATCACAATTATCATTCATAATTTTTGTAAATGGTCCAAAAACAGAAATTAAGCAATATTGAGATCCCTGAGAAGATACGAAATTAATATCTCTAAATCTATAACTTCGATTTCAAATCTGAACGGTCAAAGTAATTCACTATGTGTTAGAAACTACATATTAAAATTTCCGGTTGATCCACGGTTCAATAATAGTATTGAGGTTTATCGATGTAATCAAGGACAAAATTTTTTTTTTTTTTTTTTTTTTTCAGTGGTTTTCAGTTATACTCAAAATGCAGAATGAATCCCTAACACAGACATCTAATTACAAATCTGAACGGTCAAGATGACTTGATATGTTTTATGAACTACGTACTAAAGTTTGGGCTCAATCTAACGGTAAATGAAATATATCTGAAGTTTTACCATGATAACTTAAGAACAGAAAATTATGGTTCATCAGATTTTTCAAACCTTCAAAATTACTTTCTCAAAACATAGACTTCCAATTACAAATCTGATCGGTCAAAGTGTAGTAATATATCCTAAGAATCATATATCCAATTTTCAGGTTGATCTAATAGTCAAATAGGTCAGAATCTATATTTTACCGAGAGAACTCAGTAACAGAACTAATGGGGTAAGTAATGTTACTCAAACATCAGGATTTATTTCTCCAATTACAGACTTCTAATTACAAATTCGAACGGTCAAAGTCTATAATATATCTTAGAATCATATATCAAATTGAGGTTGATCTAACGGTCAATAGGTCACAATCTATATTTTCCGAGAGGACTCAGTAACCAAATTATAGGGGTAATTAATTTACTCAAACATGCAGGATTTATTTCTCCAAGTAGAGACTTCTAATTGATGATCCGAACGATCAAAGTGAAGAAATTGGTCTTAGGATTCATATATTAAACTTTTAGATAAATCCAATGGTAAAATCAATTAAAAGGAAGGTTTTACCACAGTAATTTGAAAATAAGAAAATTATAATCATGACAACTAAATTGTATACAAGTGAATAGATAACTACCATTACGCAAAATTTTAACATATTCATAACTCATATTCATGATCATAACATTATAAAATCATGTATAAGAAGGTTAGCTCCCCTATCTCTATTCCCAACTTCTCTGCCCAGTCAAATAATAACGATGGTA
>NW_025909450.1:0-10424 GCF_018835915.1 Vigna umbellata
ATGAATTAAATAACCAATTCAATACATGAGAGTTTCAAAAGATTACAATGGTTCCCCAACAACAATGAAGGTTTAGTTCACCATGGACATGTTTAAACTAGATGAAAAACAATGAAAGAATGAAAGATAGAACCCTAGAATTTGAAGAGTGGAGCCTGAGCATCCAAAATCCTCCTCCAAGGGGTGAAGAAAGTATATTCAGGTTCGTTCCAACCAAAGATGACTGACCTAGGTGGACTAAAACCTTATATATTATTCTAAAAATTACAGAAAAGTGGCTCAAGGCCCATAAAAATGGCTCTCAGAGGTAAGTGCGGTACTTCAAATTGACGCTCAACTGAAGTTTTGCCCCTCAGCGGTGACTACGGGACCTCAAGAACACCGCTCAAAGGTAATTTCTGCTGAGCGGTACTAATGTCTTCTCTTTTTGTGCATTTTTCACTTCCTTTTCTGATTCCAACTTTTTCCTACTTTTCACTTCTTTCTACCACGTTCAGCACAAAAGGAAAGGTCCCTCTTTAAGATGCTAAAGGTAGTTCATACCTATGTTTGGACTAAAGAATGTAATACTATGTTCCAACAAATTAGGAAAGTCACTACCTTCCTCTTTCTTAGAAATCCTCAACAAAACCAACGTTTGGAAATATACATAGACATGTCACACTTAACAATCAACTCGATCCTTATAATGAAGGAAGACAAGAAGTAGTACCTGGTGTACTTCACATGCTGGACTCTCTAGCCCATCCAAGGATGGTACCAAAGCATAGAGTTTTGGTAGTGTTTTCTTAGCTCGATGGTTGAGACACTTCTTTCGTAGTTTCAATATAAGTGTCCACATAGATTATCCTATCAAGTAGATCTTACAAAAGCTAAAAATAGCAGGACTCATGATGGCCTAGTGTTGATGGATTGGCAAGTGTACCAAATTGCATAAGTAATATAAAATGGTAAGACCAAGTATCGTATCCCAAAAGACTCTCAGCACTAAACAATTGTGTGATGACTCGATTAATTAAGACTTAAATAAAATGAGATCATTGGTTTGAGATGCAAAGACAAAAAATTAAATATGAATTCAGTTTGATCAATACTAGATAGAGCTGTCAAAACGGGTAACCCGGCCCGACCCAACCCGACCCACCACGGGTTGGTCACTTAGTGAGCCAACCCAACCCGGCTCATTTATTAGCGAGCCGAAAAAATTCGAACCCGACCCGACCCACCACGGGTTGGTGGGTTAAACGGGTTGGCTCATTGGCTCACTTAATTAACTTCTTTTTCACTCTCTTCTTCCGAGATTCTTATAACATGTTACTTTGATCGATCAAATTGAAACAGTAATAATTGGATCAATTAATATAAAAGAAAATGAAACAAAACAAATATATTGTTATATATATTTTAAGCTATCAAGTATAAAATTTTGCCAATTTAGTTTAATGAGACATACGTAATTACATATAGTCGTTAACAAAAATATATAGCACAAGAAAAACCTGTCATGCTTGTAGATAGGTCTAAAAACAAGATAAAACAAATGATATATTCCTGAATTAATTTAATTTGTGAAAAGATTATATATTACTAAGTAAAAGTTATACATTTTGAATACTTAATTTAATTAATTTAATTTTAATAAAAAAAATAGAATTTAAATAATTAATTTAATTAATTTGATTTAATTAAAAAAAAATAGGTGGGTTGGTGAGCCAACCCGACCCACCACGGGTTCAACCCATGTGAGCCGGGTTCTTAGTGAGTCGGGTCAAAATTGGCTCGCATAAAAAATTTGACATTTTTTTCCAACCCAACCCGGCTCAAACCCGTGGTGAGCCGGGTTGGCTCACGGGTTTCAACCCATTTTGACGGCTCTAATACTAGAGTAATACAAAGATGAACGAATGTTGTTTATAATGAGATGAGTATGTTGTTGGGGTTATATTTCACTAAGTTCCCTCTCATGTATGTAAGAATTCTTCTTTATGCATTAATGTTAACGTCACTCACTAAATTACCTAAACCGATTTTTCGGCGAATAAGTCTGTCCTTAATCACAAGTTCATACAATTCCTAGCATCCCTAGTAATTAAATTTGAAGATCAAGAGCTTAAGATGACCAAGACTCATACCCTCATCCCTGAGAAATATTACTCTTGGGAGAATTCAACAAGAACCTGAATTGTAAGGAGCCTCCCGACACTCATGCAATTCATAGATCATGTGATGAATGAGTTAAACAAAGCATGTAATAAGCACAAATGAATTACTCTAACAATTAATGAAAAAGCATATATGATTAAGAATCAATTCAAATACATGAGAGTTCACAAGGTTACATCATACCCCAACAAGTAGAGTTTAGTTCCCCATAGACATGGAGGAACTAGATTAATAATGGAAAAGCATGAGATAGTAAACCCTAAAAGTAGAGGATGGATGCTCCCGCCTCCAGATCTGCCTTTAGAGAGTAGAAGAGTATGCTATTGTGTTGCTCCAGCCAGAGATACAAAACCTAGGACGCCTGGGTCCTTTAAATAGAACAGAAGCATAACAAAAACAAAGCACAAGCCTGAGTCGCCGGCGCTCAAGCGCACCACTTAGGGCGCCCGAGCGGCGAGCGATAGTCTTCCACGCTCATGCCTCCCAGAGGTCGCCTAAGCCTTCAACATCCGGCGCTCAAGCGCCCCCAAAAGTGGCGCCCGAGCGGTGAGTAACACTTNCCCATGCTTGACCTAATGTCTCCTCCATGCCTTGTCTGAAAGAAGATATCTCTTGCTTCCCTCTGTTGACTTTAGATTGTGGGAAGTACTTGTTTAAAAACTTTGCAACCACAACTTCCCACTCAATAAAGCTACCCTCTGGAAAAGAGTTCAACCATAACTTAACATTGCCTCCCAATGAGAAAGGAAACAAACTAAGCTTTATTGCTTCATCCAGCACCCCATTAATCTTCATAGTGTTGCAAATCTCATTGAATGTGGTGAGATGTTCATATGAACTTTCATGTGATAGCCCATTAAATTGGTTGCTCTTCACCAATTGTATCAACGTCGGCTTCACCTCCATGTTTGCGGCATTGACCCTCGGTCTGCTATATTGTTAAAATGTTGAGGGCCAACCACAGTAGTGTAATCCAAAGAATGTGTCTACCATTATTCTCCTCGGCCATATCTTCAATGCTTTGATTTGACCTTTGTGGTGAAGGTTGTAAAAGTATCTCTGGAGGAGGGAATAATTCTCTTGAAGATCGAACTCTCCTCCTCCTTCTACTTTCGTCCAAGCCTTCAAGAAGAGGTTCTGAAGTGATTTTGCTCCTAGTTCGAACTGTATCCTGCATACACATGAAAACAAGTTCCTAGAAACAATTGTCAGCACAAAAAGATAGAAAAGATAGAATAAAAAGATAGAAATATAAAAATTAAGAACAAAAGACAAAAGGATAAAAATAAAAAATTAAAAAATTAAAAGATAAACTAAAAAGATAAAAAGATAAAGATAAATACAAAAAGATAGTAAGATAACAAATTAAAAAAATCAAGTCAAAGGTAATCAATAATCACACAAATAGAATAGTTAAACCACGAGTCCCCTGCAACGGCGCCAAAAACTTGTTAACCCTCGACAAGTGTAACCGAATCGTATCAAGTAATAAAAAATGGTAAGACCAAGTATCGTTTCCCAAAGGACTCACGACCTAAACAATTATATGATTTGTTGATTATCTTAGACTTGTAACCGAAAATATTGTTGTTGAATTATGCAAAAATAAACATGAATGCAAGGTTTTGATCAATGGACTAGAACAATGCAAAACGTGATTGAAATATATGATGATTATGTTGTTAGGGTTTACCAATTCATCCTATCCAGTCACATGTATTCAAGAATTCATCTTTCTTCATTAATGTTAATGCCACTTTCTAAATTACCTTAAAGCCAATGTCTTGGTGAAGAAAGCCTACTCCTAATCACTAGTTTACAATGTCTTGTCTCCCTAGCAATTATTCATGCATTACATTCGCACAAAAACTTAAAGGCAACCAACCATCATATCCCTATGTCTAGGCAATACTACTATTGGGAGAATTTCTTCATGTCTAGATTTACTTATATGTGTCCATACAAATAATATCAATGATCATGCAATTGAATGAGTAAAACAAAGCATGTATAGAGTATAGAAGAAAAATCCTAACAGTTAATGAAAGAAAGCACATGAATTAAATAACCAATTCAATACATGAGAGTTTCAAAAGATTACAATGGTTCCCCAACAACAATGAAGGTTTAGTTCACCATGGACATGTTTAAACTAGATGAAAAACAATGAAAGAATGAAAGATAGAACCCTAGAATTTGAAGAGTGGAGCCTGAGCATCCAAAATCCTCCTCCAAGGGGTGAAGAAAGTATATTCTGGTTCGTTCCAGCCAAAGATGACTGACCTAGGTGGACTAAAACCTTATATATTATTCTAAAAATTACAGAAAAGTGGCTCAAGGCCCATAGAAATGGCTCTCAGCGGTAAGTGCGGTACTTCAAATTGACGCTCAACTGCAGTTTTGCCCCTCAGCGGTGACTACGGGACCTCAAGAACACCGCTCAACGGTAATTTCTGCTGAGCGGTACTCATGTCTTCTCTTTTTGTGCATTTTTCACTTCCTTTTCTGATTCCAACTTTTTCCTACTTTTCACTTCTTTCTACCACGTTCAGCACAAAAGGAAAGGTCCCTCTTTAAGATGCTAAAGGTAGTTCATACCTATGTTTGGACTAAAGAATGTAATACTATGTTCCAACAAATTAGGAAAGTCACTACCTTCCTCTTTCTTAGAAATCCTCAACAAAACCAACGTTTGGAAATATACATAGACATGTCACACTTAACAATCAACTCGATCCTTATAATGAAGGAAGACAAGAAGTAGTACCTGGTGTACTTCACATGCTGGACTCTCTAGCCCATCCAAGGATGGTACCAAAGCATAGAGTTTTGGTAGTGTTTTCTTAGCTCGATGGTTGAGACACTTCTTTCGTAGTTTCAATATAAGTGTCCACATAGATTATCCTATCAAGTAGATCTTACAGAAGCTAAAAATGGCAGGACTCATGATGGCCTAGTGTTGATGGATTGGCAAGTGTACCAAATTGCATAAGTAATATAAAATGGTAAGACCAAGTATCGTATCCCAAAAGACTCTCAGCACTAAACAATTGTGTGATGACTCGATTAATTAAGACTTAAATAAAATGAGATCATTGGTTTGAGATGCAAAGACAAAAAATTAAATATGAATTCAGTTTGATCAATACTAGATAGAGCTGTCAAAACGGGTAACCCGGCCCGACCCAACCCGACCCACCACGGGTTGGTCACTTAGTGAGCCAACCCAACCCGGCTCATTTATTAGCGAGCCGAAAAAATTCGAACCCGACCCGACCCACCACGGGTTGGTGGGTTAAACGGGTTGGCTCATTGGCTCACTTAATTAACTTCTTTTTCACTCTCTTCTTCCGAGATTCTTATAACATGTTACTTTGATCGATCAAATTGAAACAGTAATAATTGGATCAATTAATATAAAAGAAAATGAAACAAAACAAATATATTGTTATATATATTTTAAGCTATCAAGTATAAAATTTTGCCAATTTAGTTTAATGAGACATACGTAATTACATATAGTCGTTAACAAAAATATATAGCACAAGAAAAACCTGTCATGCTTGTAGATAGGTCTAAAAACAAGATAAAACAAATGATATATTCCTGAATTAATTTAATTTGTGAAAAGATTATATATTACTAAGTAAAAGTTATACATTTTGAATACTTAATTTAATTAATTTAATTTTAATAAAAAAAATAGAATTTAAATAATTAATTTAATTAAAAAAAAATATGTGGGTTGGTGAGCCAACCCGACCCACCACGGGTTCAACCCATGTGAGCCGGGTTCTTAGTGAGTCGGGTCAAAATTGGCTCGCATAAAAAATTTGACATTTTTTTCCAACCCAACCCGGCTCAAACCCGTGGTGAGCCGGGTTGGCTCACGGGTTTCAACCCATTTTGACGGCTCTAATACTAGAGTAATACAAAGATGAACGAATGTTGTTTATAATGAGATGAGTATGTTGTTGGGGTTATATTTCACTAAGTTCCCTCTCATGTATGTAAGAATTCTTCTTTATGCATTAATGTTAACGTCACTCACTAAATTACCTAAACCGATTTTTCGGCGAATAAGTCTGTCCTTAATCACAAGTTCATACAATTCCTAGCATCCCTAGTAATTAAATTTGAAGATCAAGAGCTTAAGATGACCAAGACTCATACCCTCATCCCTGAGAAATATTACTCTTGGGAGAATTCAACAAGAACCTGAATTGTAAGGAGCCTCCCGACACTCATGCAATTCATAGATCATGTGATGAATGAGTTAAACAAAGCATGTAATAAGCACAAATGAATTACTCTAACAATTAATGAAAAAGCATATATGATTAAGAATCAATTCAAATACATGAGAGTTCACAAGGTTACATCATACCCCAACAAGTAGAGTTTAGTTCCCCATAGACATGGAGGAACTAGATTAATAATGGAAAAGCATGAGATAGTAAACCCTAAAAGTAGAGGATGGATGCTCCCGCCTCCAGATCTGCCTTTAGAGAGTAGAAGAGTATGCTATTGTGTTGCTCCAGCCAGAGATACAAAACCTAGGACGCCTGGGTCCTTTAAATAGAACAGAAGCATAACAAAAACAAAGCACAAGCCTGAGTCGCCGGCGCTCAAGCGCACCACTTAGGGCGCCCGAGCGGCGAGCGATAGTCTTCCACGCTCATGCCTCCCAGAGGTCGCCTAAGCCTTCAACATCCGGCGCTCAAGCGCCCCCAAAAGTGGCGCCCGAGCGGTGAGTAACACTTCCTGCGCTTAAGCCTTCTAGAGGACGCTCAAGCCTTCTACATTCGGCGCTTAAGCGCCCCAAAAAGGGGCGCCCGGGCGGTGAGCGACACTTCCTGCGCTTAAGCCTCCAAAAAGGGTACCCAAGCCTCGAGCTTCTTTCCTTCTGGTGCTTTTTCTAGACCTTTCTGAGCTCTATCTCCATAGGATTTTATCCCTGCTTTCCATATTTACTCATTTTCTATCAAAACAAATGGAATTAGTCATAAAATCATCAAATTCAACATCAACTCTCTTATTCACACAACTTAACAGAAAAATATGATTCCAAGCAAGTTTCAAAGCAGAAAAGGGTGCATTTAGTATTAAAATTACATCACAGATAACGGTATTTTCATTCATTATCACCTAGACGGTGGAACTCTATGAGTTTGAGCTCATATATTAAAATAGAGAACCAATGGAGTTGCAATTCCTAGCAGATTTCCTCATCAAGCTCTAAACCAAAGGAGAACAATTCACATGGTGGTCTTTAAGTGTTGATGGGTCTTCCAATAAGAAAGGCAGTGACGTTGGCATTATTCTAGAAGGACTTGACGATCTCATTATAGATCAAGCCATTTGGTTTAACTTTAGTGCGTTAAACAAACAAAGTATGAGGTCTTGATCATCGGGTTATAACTATCCCGTGAGCTTAGAATTCAAAAGTTATGTTCCTAAAGCGATTCCCAGCTTGTAATAGGACACCAGAATGTTTTGACAAGTTTGAGATCAATCATGTGCTAAGAGAAGAAAACGACAAGGCCGACGTGTTGTCCAAACTGGCTAGTACTAAGAAGCCTAGCTCACTCAAAACTAGGGATGGCAAAAAAATCTGCGCCCGTGGATAAAATTTGCAATGGATAGTTGGTACCCGCGGATATTTATTACCCGCAACCCGCGGGTAGCGGATATTTTAATACCCGCTTATAATCGGGTCGGGTTCGGGTACTACACTATCCGACCCGCGGATACCTATTACCCGCTAAAAAAGTTGAAAATACATTTTTATCCTTATGTTATGTTTAAGCTAGGTTTTTATCTACCCCTTTCCTCTTTCATCTGTGCAACAAACAAGCTCCCTTTCTGCCTGTGCTAACATTTGTGCCACCATCAGAGTTCTGCCAACTACCATATTTTCATATTGTACCATCGTTCAATATCAGAGTCGCACTTTGACGACCAATAACAATATTTCTTCTATCTACCTCTTTTCGTTTTCTCTAATTTCTTTTTGACGACCAACAACAATTGTCTTTTGTTTTCTTTAATTTCTTTTTGCCTGTGAGTTCTGTTATTGGTTTTAGAAAATCTACATGCATATACCTCCCTCCTCCGTTTCTAGAACCTAAATGCAGGGCAGAAGCAAAATCGAAAGTCACCTTAGAACCGAAATAGGGTTTTGGAGTTTTGGGTATGATAGGGTTTTCGGTATATGGGATGGAAACTGATTGATCCTGATATATCTTTTAAATTCATCTAACTGTTGGCCTTATATTTATGTTTGGTTCCATCCTATCTTGCCTGACAACTACAATTTACAGTTTCTTCCATTCTCTAACTTCCTTCCTGTTTCTCACTACCAATTGTTTACATTGCCCAGTTGTTAAATCTTTACATTTGACATTTGAGCATTCATTGGAAATTCTAGTTTCTGCATAATATAATTTAGCAATCCAGTTCATTGGTTCTGTTTTAGCATTTTACCCAATAGGGGATTTTTCGTTTCACTAATCTTTTAGTTTAATTAGTTGTTTTTTAGGATGAATTCACGCTGCATTGAATTGGTAAGTCATCTTACTGCATAAATAAAAGCTGCATCTGCATTCATACATCTGCAGTATTATCTTAATATTGTAGGTTTGAATCATTGCATCTCCATTTAGATTAGTTTTACATTTGCGTCGCAGAAGTGCACTAATATAGCAGACAACATCAGCTTTTAAAATCCTGTTTCAGATCAGGTGTTGCCAATCTGTCTAACATTGTTTCCTACTGTGATTTTTGATTCTACATAAATTTAGACTAATTTTTGATTCCTTGAACAGGGAAACGTTAGTAGTTTAATAACTTTTATTATTGAATGGTTATTATGAATAAAGGCATATATTATTCTGAATTGTTTGTGATGAATCATTAGTTTTTTTTACATAACTGGTGGATCAGATAACTATGCAAGATCTTTTTTGATTAATTATATAAATAGCATAATTTTTTATTTATCCAATTATTTATGAAATTATGCTTATTGTCAGAAGATTATTGTCAGAAGTTTGGAATCACTTTAAGAGACAAAAGGTAGATGGAAAATGGAAAGTGATGTGCAATTATTGTTCCAAAAGTCTTGTAGGTGATACAAAGCAAGGTACATCATATTTGAGAAACCATTTCAAGAGTTGCAAGTTTCGAACATCTCGGGACATCAGGCAATCATTTTTAAAAACTCATAAAGAAGTGGGTGAAACCGTAGTTGTTGGAAATTATGTGTTTAATCAACAAATAGCTAAAGATGCACTTCGTAAGATGATAATTCTATATGAGTATCAAATGTCAATGGTTGATCACATAGGCTTTAAAGAATTTTGTGCTGTTGTACAACCTCTATTTAAAGTGGTTCTCGAAACACCTTAAAAAAGGATATTATGCAGGATTACAATGCTGAAAAAGAGAAACTAAGATTATTGTTGTCAAAGATTCAAAGTCGAGTTGCAATTACAACTTATATATGGACTGCTAGTAATAAAAATAGAGGCTACATGACTATAACAACACACTTTATCGATGATTTATGGAGGCTATAAAGTCGACTTGTGATGTAATAACACTATACTCTATTTTAAGTGTAATTTTTATATTAACATTGTTCTTCACTAAATTAATAAAACATGAATTTCAATTTTAGGTTTACGAATGTGCCTGCTCCTCATACTAGTCAAGTCTTGCTGAATTGTTGGTTGAATGTTTAATAAATTGGAATCTAGATAGAAAAGTTGATAATTGCACTACAAATGATGTTATGATTGATCGCATTTTAGACAAGATTTCACCTAGGTCTCTTATTTTGGGTGGCCAATTGTTTCACATACGATGTTGTGCACATATACTGAATTTGATTGTGAAGGATGGTTTGTCCATAATTGCTAATGTCATTGAAAAGGTCAGAGAAAGTGTTAATTTTTGGATAGCTACTAGAAGAGAAATTTATAGAGACATGTGCTCAATTGAATATTTCATTCAGAAGAAAATTGGTTGTTGATTGTAGAACTAGGTGGAATTCTACATTTTTAATGCTTCAAGTAGCCATACAATACAAAGATGTATTTGATCGTTTATCACAACGAGAGAGTCAATATAAAGTTTTGCCTAGCACATGATATCTTTTTGGCAAGTATACCAAATCGTTCCAAGTAATACAGTGAATAAGTTAAAGAGTATCGTTCTCCCAAGGGAATTTGAGTTACGTTAATCAATTATAATTGTTT
>NW_025909452.1:0-24820 GCF_018835915.1 Vigna umbellata
GTATATGCGAAAATAACTGCTGTCGTTTCCCTTTAGTGTACTAGTGAGTTAGGAAAAAATGGTATTTAAATTGAGGCGAAAATTGAAAAATATATAATAGTTAGGCTTTTCAATTTGTTTAGTTTCGACCAAATAATTCAAGAAGCTAGAGCTGTTAAAACGGATAATTCAGTCCGATCCACCACGAGTTGGCCAATCTGGTTTATTTATTAGCAAGTCGAAAAAATTTGAACCCGACCCGACCCATCACGAGTTCGTGGGTTAAACAGGTTGACTCATTGGTTCACTTAACTTTTTTTCACCATCTTTTTTCTGAGATTCTTATAACATGTTACTTTGATCAATCAAATTGAAACAGTAATAAATGGACCAATTGATATAAAAGAAAATGAAATAAAAGAACTCTATTGTTATATATTCTAAGCTATTAAGCATAAAATTTTTGTCATGCCAATTTAGTTTAATGAGACATACTGCAAAGTAAAGGTTGTGTGGTAATTAATTTGATTTCAATAAAAAAAATGGGTGGATTGGTGAGGCAACCTAACTCGCATCAAAATTTTCACAATTTTTTCCAACCCAACCCGGTTCGAACCCGTGATGAGTCGGGTTGAGTCACAGGTTTCAACTCATTTTAACCGTACTAAAAAAATGTATATTAGAACCATGTTCGATTGATGATGTGGTTTAAAAAATTATCAGAAGGCCCTTTAACAGAGCATTTTGTTGAAAATTTGTTTTATATTTATCAATTTAAATAAAAATAACATTTTAAATGAATTGGCCTTTTCAAAAGAACGAATTAGCTTTTATAGAATCGATTTTAAGAAAACTAATTTATATTTCATACAGCGAAAATCTATTTATGTCTAATAATTTGAATTTTAGGCAAAACCACTCATTATTTTAAGACTTCACGGCACAAAAACTAACTCTACCTTCATCTTCCACCTCTCTTTACCCAATAAAGAAAATTTAATTTATTTCATGATTTTATACCCAAATATCTAATTTCTTTCTCTCTACAAACTTTCAAAAATCTAAATAATTTTGATAAATAAAATTGAGGTTAGTTTTTAAATTAATACAGTGTATATATGATTTTTCAACATGGTGAATGAGTACCTTCACCAATCATTCTTTATCATGGTGTGGCTCCTACTAATCTTCAAAGGTGAAAAAACAATGATTTCAACAAACATTTGCAAAGACCAATAAGATCACTTAGAATGGAGTGACATCCCAATCATCACTCAATCAAACTATGTATAATTGTAAGAACAAAAAAGAACTATATAACATTTAGTGGGTTTGTGTATATCCAACCCCACATAAATAATAGAATCACGATAAATTCATTTAACAAACAAAATTATGAAATATAATACATGATGCAATGGTTAGTAATGGATTAAATCCAAAGTTTGCATTACATACGCAAATACCACTGTGAATAATACAAAAGAAAAGAAACCAATTCTTGCTTATCACAAATATGTCCGAATATATAATACAAAATAAAATGAACCTGTACTTACATGTATGTTCTGAATAACATTTTATGATTGTACATTGAGCTAGAAGTCATTAATATACTGATATTTGATACAGTAAGTTATTTTGATGTTTTGTTGGATTTTATCTTTTTCTATCTTGTCTTATCTTGAAAGTGCTCAAATAGATACATAAAAAATTTTAAAACTATAAATATACAAAATATGTTAAAACTTAAAAAGAAAAGTATATGTTAATTTATGTGTGTAAAAAAATGGAGAGCAAAGCCCCCGCAGAATCAACCAAGTTCCGCCATTGAGTCTACTAGTGATGTTTGTTGATTTTCTTTCCTCTCTCCTTTGTATCTTATCTTTGATCTATTCTGATGTTTGTTGAAAAATAAAATTGTCTCCTCTCATATTGTGTTTATTTTATATTTTTATTTTCTTATTTCTTAATATTTTCAGCAAATTAAAATATTAAAAAATTTAATCAATAATAATTATAATAATAAAATTAATATAAACAAAATTCTAATTTTTGTTATAATAAAATATTATTAATATTTTTATTTAAGAAACCTAATTATACGCAAGAGAAGGTATTTCGAAGACAATGGCATGGAGAGTCAATAATGTGGAAAGACTACAATGTCGATGCAATGTAAGGAGATCGTGAAGTGAAAAGAAGAGAAAAACAACGTCAACGAGAGGAATAAAGATCAAGAGAGAAAGAGAGAACATGAAGAGATGACACGTGAAAATGAAGAGAACGTGAAGAGATGATGCATGAAAATAAAGAAAATATGAAGAAAGGACGCGTGGAAATGAAGAGAACATGAAGAAAGGAAGAATTATGGATTCAAGTTCTTTGAGAGGTAATTTACTGCAAGTCATCGCGTCTAATGTATTATGATATATGGTGAACTGAAAGTCATAATAAGGCCTATTATGATAGGTCTTTCTAGACCTGTTATAATACGTTTTGAATATAATTTCAATTTTGTCACCCCACTTATTATGACAAGTTTCTCAAAGTACGTCATAATAACTCTTATTTTTATTATGAAAATGTCACCTATGAGTTTATTATCACCATATCCACATATTATGACAGGTCTTCCAAAGTACATTATAATAATTCTTACTTTTATTATAAAAATACTATCGGTTAGTTTATTATGACAAGAAGATTTCACTTTATATAATAAGTTGTAATAAAATCTTTTTCCAGTAGTGGTTATAACAAAACACAAACCACGTAGTAATCACATCAATAATAATAAAAAAAAAATCACAATATTCAAATTCACTTTTATGTCTAATTTAAACTTGGAGAATACATTTAATGTTTATTACCTACACCACTTATTACGAGAAACATTAATCATATTATATTTTTACTTTAGTATTAGTGAAACCAAATCTTAAAAAAATCAAGATATTGAATATCTAAATTTTCTATTTTGATTTACAATAACTTTATAATATGTAAACGAAATATAAATTATTACAAATCACAGTTATTGTATATAAGTTTTTCAGTTGGTACATTTTAGCAATGTGTACCGGATTTTAGTAGACAAAAATATCCTTATATATCATGGATTCTAAGTTTTAAGGTTAAGGGTATTTTAATAATTTTCATTCTCAAAACTAAAAAAAAAAAAAGAAACCCCCAAACCCTTACTCACCTCTCTCATTCCTCTCAACCCTTTCTCTTTCCTCTTTCTTACTCCAATCTTTTCTCTGGCATCCCTACTGTAGTCCCAATTGAAAAAATCAGAAACACTTGCGGTTAAACAATCTAATCTTACAAAAAAATGNTGTTAAACAATTTCTTACAAAAAATGATTTTATAATGAGTTTTTATTTTATAATTTTTGTCTTATCTAATTTTATCTAATTTTCACAAGCATAATGACATCAAAGGAATTGGTAATTGGCCTGAAAAAAAATCAGAAACACTCAGTTGTTAAACAATTTCTTACAAAAAAATGACTTTATAATGAGTTTTCATTTTATAATTTTTGTCGTATATAATTTTATCTAATTTTCACAAGCATAATGACATCAGAAAGAATTGGTAATTGGCCTGGAGGGTTTTTTTAGAGATGATGATTCAACAAATACAGATGATGAAATTAGAGAGGTTAGTGAAGATGGTAGAAATTGAAGAGATCTTGAATGAACCTTTGCGTTGAAGGTGAATATGTCAATGACTCAACTCTTTACAAAGGAAAAATTTTTAAAGGCATGTGTTTCTGATTTTTTTCAATTGGGACTACAGTAGGGATGACAGAGAAAAGGTTGGAGTGAGAGAGATGAAAGAGAAAGGATTGAGGGGAATGAGAGAGGTGAGTAAGGGTTTGGGGGGTTTCTTTTTTTTTTTTAAGTTTTGATAATGAAAATTATTAAAATACCCTTAACCTTAAAACTTGGAATCCATAATATATAAGGATATTTTTGTCTACTAAAATCCGGTACACATTGCTAAAATGTACCAACTGAAAAACAGGCGTACGCGCGTTAGCAAACCCCTATATATATATATATATATATATATTAACAAGCTAAAAAAATATTTTATCTTGAAATACTATTTATATATTTACAAACGAAGACCTATTAAACTTCTTTTTTAATAAATAGTATTTTATTCATAATAGGAAATCATTAACAAATGTTATATCTATTAACTAGAATATAACATGGTATATGTAGTTCATGTAACTGAGTTAAATGTTATAGAGATGTTTTAATAAAGATGCCTTTGAAATATAACAGAACATCAGTCGCTTTGGCCGAGTGGTTAAGGCGTGTGCCTGCTAAGTACATGGGGTTTCCCCGCGAGAGTTCGAATCTCTCAGGCGACGTTCGTTTTAGTCAAAAACAGTTTTGTTTTTTTTTTCATTTTGCTTTTCTTAAGTTTTCAGATAGATAAAGTTGGATGCTTATATTCTTAATACAGGTGATTTCATGCAATAATTTACGCATTAATATAGGTGATTTCATGCAAGAAACTTATACATTACTTTTCATGTGATTTTATTGTAATCTTTACTATTCACATTTTCATGAACTAATTATTCAACAAAATAATGTAAGTGTAGACATTTTACCTATATAATTGATAACTTTTTTCATCTGCACTAAAAAGAAAATTATTTACTAGTAGACACAATTTTTATAGTTGAATGATGATATCCATAATCATTTAGTGACTAGACTTATATATGAACCTTTTCATACATCCAACATTTGAACAACCATGTGTTTAGTAACTAGGAAATGCATGTGATCATAAGAGAGAGTACTATGATAAAAAGTAGTAAGAAAAAAAGTGTTAAAAGTACGTTAGTGGCATTATTTTATGTAGTGAATATGGGAAAGGTGAGTATGAGTCAGTCTGAGAAATGATAACACCTTCAACCGAAGTCTCAAACCGTTAAATAGTAAGAAAACACATGTGTTTTAACGATCTTCCACTTTTCTTTTGGTCTAAATGGAAATTAATTAATGCAATGAGAGCTCAAAGAAACTAGCCCTCACGAGGACCCACAATGTAGAGTTTATCACGAGACAATGACATCAAAGTTAAAACATTCAATAATAAATGTCCATTAAAACACCAATGGGACCACTACACACATTAGGAATTACAAAGCTACAAGCTCTCTCTCCAATTTGGAGATGGCCACATTACACACATTTACTACCAACTGTTACACCACACCACAAAAGTAGGTATACAAAATCAATATTCAAAAAAATAAGAAAGCAGAAGCCCCATTGGATGCCCTTGTGCACTCCAAATGGCTACTTTTCTCATCAAAAAAGAAGAGAAACTAATGTATATATAGCAAACAAAGGGAAGAAAAAGAGAGTTGGAGGCCCATGGAGACTACTTTTGAGTTATGGGACATCACCAACTTTTAACTGCTTCAAATGTATTCATTAGTTGCATCAAAAGCTTGTGACTAAGGGTAGAAATTTAGCCGAGAAGTGTAAGTCGCCTTTGGAACCCAACTTCCCGGAATAACATCTCTTGCAGAGAGGCTTCTACCAGTGGAAGAGCTCAATTTCACTGAGAATGGTCCTCTTAAAGGTCCCCCAATAATGCACCAATTTGCACCCCAGAGGTGATTCATCTGCAGCCATTCTGTAGATCCCGACTGCGAAAGAAAAGTAGATTTTAAACCTCACTCAACGTCATAAAATAGACTTATAAAATAAACTCTGTATGCAAACTCATCTTATATCTACTCGGGATAGACTTCCAACAACAATAGTGTTACCAAATAATTAAGAATAAAGTTATAAGCCTAACTTTTCGCACCAACTTACTATGTGAGGAATTACAGTATATGCACTATTTAATAATTTGTCTACAAATAGAGATCAAAGCAACACTTCACTGTGTAACTTGTTTTGGCAATTTAGTTCCTGAATTCATAGAGTGGGGAGAAATGAGGAATGTTACTGTTTACATTGGTCCCATATCACATGCTTTGAGTTCAGAAAATACAGAAAAAGCAGCACCATTAGATGTTGCCAATGGGCACCATTATGCATATGAGGAATAAGGCTGTGATAATATATTTAATAGGAGGGAAGATGTTCCACCAATTGCAAGCTTTGGCAAAAACCTATTACTCCTAAAGTGCAAAAGATGGTAGTGTTGAGGCACGTGTGGTAAGGAGACACGTCCCCAAAATTTGGAATTGTCAAACTCTGCACAAGGGAGACTAGACAGTAAAAAAAATGTAATGACCATAATGCTTTATTTCACCTTTGGGTAGTTACTTTTGGTCCAATCTGCAACACTTTTCAAGAAGCTGGTTCCAAAGATGCAATCAGTATATTACCCTCCGGTTGCACTTTATTATTGGTAAAAATAAACCAAGTGTGCTCTCTAGCCATAAAACTATATATTAACAATATATTTCGCACTACCACATTACAGGCCATTAGCTGTAACGGCATCTGATTCTCTGAGACCAGAACTTTAAGATTCTTCTTTCGTGTATTATTTTTTACTCTTTCTTTCTACAACTTATATAAAAATATAAATTTGTGATGCATGAGGAACATAGACAGAGCATAAAAAGTTATGTATTAGTGGAAATAAGTATAGAGAAGAGAGGAAAAATGCATACTTCTCGTATATGCATGGAGCCAATATCTCCTTCTGCGTCCTCAAACTCAACCAGAAGTGATAGCCAAAATGGTGTGGAGCCTTCGTTGACATGAAAAGCAATTTTTCTACCGGGATATTTACACGGTGTTCTGCAAAATAATACAACCAGAGGACAAACCTCACTCATCAGAAATTGATATTTAAAAACGAGCCTTTCCCTTAATGAATCCACAAAAACAAAAGGGCATTTCACTCGGATGCAGATAATGTAGCATCCTGATATATAGAAACAAACAGGAAAGTGCAAACAGAGAGTAACCTTTTTTCCTCTAAAGGGAAGCTGGGTTAATAATATAAGTTAGAAAAACAGTAAAAAAAGTCAAATCTTCACACCAAACAAAAGAAGGAAAAAACGGTCCCAGTCACAGTCAAAGAGTCCATGCCACATAACAAGGTCCCTCTGCCCCAAATAAAGTAATATAATCAACTGAACAATGTTCAGATTCACACTTACATATATGTGTATATATATAGCTGTAAATCACTAAAAAAATTTCACATGTGAAATTTAATGTTTGTAAAGCATAATGCATGCATATGCATACCTTCGATAAATGACAGGGATTTGACCACGGTCTCTGAGAGGACCGTTCTCGCCAGCAATGGCCATGCGACCAAAGGCGGCACCACTGAGATCGAAGTGTGTTTGGTCAGAGGGGCAACCTGGGCACTCGTCGGTAATTATTACTGTCACAGCTCGTCTCGAACATATGCTCTTGTCCAAACACCTCACCTTGTAACAGGCACCGCACCCTTCGCCGTTCATGAACAGCAAGGGCCCCACTGCTCCCACTCGCGCCCTGAACGGCTTCACATCCACCATCGAACCATACCCACATGCCCCACCTTCACACACAACATTAACACTACAAACTCATCATTAACCCAACACAACACTCACTCCACATAACCAAAATCTGTAAGCTTTCTCACCAAAACTTTTACCAAACTCTACAAGTTTTTATCGCTTGGATAAAGAACCTAAAACCGCCATAGAGGTTGAAACAGATATGTATTTACTGTTTCTCAGTCAGATTAAGAAATTTCTATGTAAACAAGTAATGCATACCTTTATCTGCGAATTTCCAAACTGAAACTTACGTTTTAACTAAGAACAGAATTGAAAGCAAAGCACTTAGATAAACTGATTGGACAATAACTTGTGCAATTAAGAAAGAGATGAAAAGACTAAATTGTTGTACTCATACCAAATCTCAAAAAATTATATCTAAATTTTGTAACTTTCTAGTTAAAATTAAGATTTCACCTAAATAGATAAGAATCTAAATTTTGTCTTTATGTCTCTGCATTTGTATTCACTGAGTTAACTCGGCGAGTGAAGTGTGTTTGTGTGTTAGTGAGTGAAATGTGGAAAGAAGAGATCTTGTGAAGGTCATTTACCGGTGCTTCCGTCTCCTTCGGGGTCGCCGTACCAGGTGGCGGTTCCGGGGTACCAATGTAGGTCGGGACCGCGGTGCTGAGGCTGTCCCTCGGCGGCGTACAACAGCACGAGTTTCAAGGCAAAAATGAAGCAGGCAAGGCCTTTTGCCGCGGTGGAGGCACGGTGTAGCTGCATTGTGCACAGAAGCAAAGTGGGTGGCGCGCCGAGGCGGTTGGAACGAAAGAGTGGGAGTGGCGTTTGGGGCGTTGCCGACAGTGTGGTGGCGGCAGAGTGGTGAGTGTCTGTGGGCTTAGTTTAGTTAGACAGTTAAAAGGAGTTTTGGGTTTCTTATAGTACAACAGGAGTAACCGTGTTTACGATGTGGTCCATTCATTTGGTGTTATTTACGAAAGGGTGCCACTAAGAACTTAATTTGGGTCCCACCGTTAGTTAAGGCGTTAATTCCGCGTTTGCGCGGGTAGAAGGCACAAGGGTCTATTAGTCATATCACCCTGTAAACTAAGAAACGGATTAGGGTCAGGGTTTTAAGGAGTAAATAATAAGGGTGTTAAGGGTTGGCTCACAGATGAGTCACCTCCTCTCTTCATCTCGAGTTAAATATTTTAAAAAAATTGTAATTTATTTTGAACTTTTATACAATTAAGTACATTTATGATCTTTTCGTTTATAAAATTATTGTACAGAAAATCTTAGTATACTTAATATGAATTGAATACATTTACATTTTTTTTATAACCATACAATTAAAATATTTATTTATTTTTAAATAAAGTCATCTTAAACATCATTATAATTATGACATTTCAGTTATATTCAGATTTCAAAGTTTATCTATCATTTTTAATCATATAAAAATTTATTGAAAGAAAAAAATTAAAAGAAAACAAAGATAAATATTATACTTTAGGAAACATATCCACATTATACCTATTATAAAAAAAAATATATAAAAGTTGTACATTGTACATACCGTGCATGAAATAGGAAAAAGATGCTTTAGACCTATCAACCTAGTATCATATGTAAAGGAAGTAATAATCAGAGTTGATTGTGGGATTAACATGCAAAACATGACTAAACGGTTATTAGGACATCATTAAGCCAACGTTAAGGGAAAGACTCATCCAAAAACATATAAATATGGTGTGTTAGTGAGACATTTAATATTTTTGAATTTATTATACTTTATCTTAACCACACACTAACTTAAGCATCAAAATGTCTTTGAGAGGTAACCAATTGGACAAATCGTCCGAGTAAGCAGAAAGATATTGAAGGGGAGAACGATCGACATAAAGTGAATCATGAAGAAAAAGATGAACGTGTGATCTCAACCTTACAAAAACATTTTGACGTCCATCGTGGAGCTGAGTGAACGTTGTGATACTCGTATGGTGATCGCTAGGAGCAGGATGAGCAATATAGTAGTAAAAGAAGCGTTTGAGGAGCAACATGTGGAGACCCAATAGGAGATAAAAGAGTTGCAAGCTTTGTGCGTGGCACGTTAATAAGGCATAATATGAACAATAAAAGACCTATACTATCCACTCCAACCCAACCTAAGCCAACCAAGCAGCCTTGAGCTGAGCAAGAATGAACAATTCAAGGATACAATGATGAGGCCAATAAAGATTACAAACATTTCGCCATGACTATTTGGACACAATCATAATGCATTCCTTTACATATGGATCATGGACGCCTCATTATCGAACAACTGGAAGGTGTCGGTATTCAAAAAATATGATAGGTCTTCGCATCCATACAAGCATCTTAGTATATTTGTAACGCAAATGGTGTTGTCATGTCTTTGAAGAGAGAAGCCCTAGGATGGTTCACTCATCTTCCAATCAATTCCATCGATTATTTTTCCACAATTAGAGTGATGTTTGGTGCTCAATTTACCACCAGCCAATTGCACCATCTAACCTCCATCACACTAGTGAATATCAGGAAGGGGAATGGAGAAATCCTTAGAGCATTTATGCACAGATTTGAGAAGACAACCCTATTGATAAGAAACTTAAGTTAAGAAGTGGCTTTATACCTCATGGTTATCGCGCTAAGGCCAGATCATTCACTAACAACCTTTGTATGAAACTTGTTGTGGACGTAGATGAATTGAGGCAAAGAGCTACAAAATTTATGCAATTGGAGGACCCGAGGGACTTTTGAAAACAAGTAAGGAAAGAAGAAAGATCCAACAAAAGGAGCGTTGATAAGAAGGTTAGAGGAAACCTACATCAAAGTGACTAGCTGACTAGACACCAATTGAGAGGTTCGTGCTTCACCAGTCACACCTTACTTAATGTCACCTGGTCGCACATCTTAGATGAAACACTTAGTGTAAAGCTTCTACCTCTTCCAAGAAAATCGAGAACACCCTCTAATGCTTACAAGGCCAAACATTATCAGTATCATCATAATCTAAGCCATATCACAAAGAAATGTGCTATCCTGAAAGATAAGATTGAGGAGTTAATTCAAGATGGGCACCTCAAGAAGTTTGTGGGAGCAACCAATAAGCCATAAAAGAACACGAAAAGAGTTTCCCAAAACAACAAATAGTAAGCCTAATGAATGGTTTAGACCGATGTGTAGACACAAAAGTAGAAGTCAAAGTAGGGACATACCTTTAAGAGACGTCATTCATACAATATATGGTAGTTTTGCAAGAGTCGGCCATACTGCTTCAGCACAAAAAAGGTATGTCAAAGCCCTCTAAACAATAATCATGGTTGATAAGCCTAAAAGTAGCATGTGCCCAATAACATTCATAGATGATGACTTTTAAGCACCCAACCCCGACCATGATGATCCTATGGTGATCATTGTCAAATTAGTTGATTATGCGGTAGAAAAAATGCTTTTAAACCAAGGAAGTTTGGTTAACATACTCTATTGGAAGACATTTATGAAGTTGTTAATATAAAAAGAACTCTTCCGACCATATTTAGAGCAAATGGTAGGCTTTTTAGGGCATCAAGACACCCGAGGATACATGGATCTTCGCATGAACTTTGGGAAAGGAAGCCGGTAAGGCATGAGGTACTTGCTTGTGGAAGCAAACACATTATATAATGTGTTACTCAGTCGTGTTTTAACGCTTTAGGCTAAATTATGTGAACACCATATTTGGCGATGAATTTCCCTTATGAAAAAGGTACATATTGTGACTGTGCATGTTGACCAAAATATCACTTAGGAATGTTATGCCAACGGGTTAAAGGTAAAGACATATCATCCATCCAAAGCTCGAAGGAAGCATGTGCTAATCATTATGACTGATCTTGACCCTCATATGAATAACAAAGACAGGATAAAACCAAAAGGGGAAACCATCAATATAGAGATTGTAGGAACCGATTGAGTTACTCATATTAGTGTCGAACTTATCAACAATGAAGCTAGGATAATATAAGTCTAGTTAAGAAAGAAAAAGGATTTGTTTACATGAACAATAGCCGACATTCAAGGATTCACTCAAGCGTGATGTGTCACAAATTGTCCATATGCAAGGATTCATGATTGGTCACACAGAAAAAAAAGACATCTAGGAGAAAAGCAATGTATTATAACCAATGTTAAAGTTTACAAGTTGTTAGAGTTTGACTTTATTAAAGAAATTCACTACACCACTAATGATTGCATATTTATGTCCTCATTTAGTTTTTAATATTGGATTCTTAATTGGTTTTTGTATTTTAATAGAATATTTTAATTAGGATTTGTTATGATTGAGTTTATTTAGTGTGAGATACAAAAACATGTTCAAAATAACTTTTTAGTTGCATAAATGTTGTTTGAATATTTTGAGTTGTGTTAGTGCAACTACAACTACGTTGAGCTCATTGACTTGTGAAAATAAATTGGTTAAATTTTCATGACATCTTAAAGATAAATCTAAGAACAGCAAATAATCAAGACCACAATAAGTCAATCCAAGCATAACATGAAAAAGTGAAGAAATTTGGCTAAGTTAAGAAGAGAGAATATGCAATAAAAATTGGATCTTGTGGGTTTCTCAATTTTTTCTACTAAAAGAGATTTGATAATTGATAAATGTTTATGATTAAAGATAATTTGAAGAAAATATATCTTAAGATATTTTATTTGATATTGTTAAATAATTATCTTATTTAACTATATCAGTAAATATCAAAAGATATTTGGCAAATCTTTTTTAATCTAGCAAATATCTTCTCAAATATATTTAGATCTCCACAACAATTAAATATATCTTGAAAATATTTGATTGTTTAGAACATAAGTGAAGGAGATTACATTATCATAAAGAAGATTACAACAACATAAAAGCCTGAAACAAAGCTCAATCCAATTTCTATATAAAGAGACTTAGAGAAACACATAAGACGAGCTTACGAACTTGTTGGGGGTTCAAATTTTGTCTTCTCTCTCTTTTATCATGTTCTCCACACTCTCTTCATATTTTTTCATGTTATTTTCATATTCCATAGAGTGTTAAGCCTCTAGGTTGATTTTACTGTAATTTCTTAATTGGATTCTGATGTTAGATGAATAAATTTGTTTGTTCTTTTAATTCTTTTTGTGATTTATATTTTTCTATGGCTTTTGTCTCTTAATCAAGTAAAAGTAATGATTTTTATATTGTAGCAAGTTAGTATGGTGTTAAATCTACATAACATATAAACCACTTGGTTGGCTAATGTTGTATTGGTGAAAAAGTTGAACAATTAGTGGCATATTTGCACAAATTTCATGGATCTAAATAAAGTGTGTTCAAAAGATCCTTACCCCTTACTTAGCACTGATCAACTAGTGGACGACGCATCCGGTCACCAAGACCTTAGCTTCCTTGACACTTATTTTGGATATAATCAAATACTACCCTGACAAAGATAAAACCAAGTTCATAACAAACAAGGCTAACTTATGTTACAAAGTTATGTTTCCAGCCTTAAGAAAGCGAGAGCAACATACCAACGTCTTATGGACAAAGTTTTTCGAGAACAAATTGGTAGGAATATGGAAGTGTGTGTTGATGACATGGTGGTCAAGTCTAAGTCCATAAAAGAGCATGTAGCGAACCTAGAGGAAGTGTTCACACAAGTTTGTGTTTGTAGTAATAGGAGAAAAATTCTTAGGCTTTATGCTTTCTAATCGAGGAATCACATCAAATCCTGACATGTGTCAGACGATAATAAAAATGGGAAGCCCAAGAAGCCCAAGTGTAAAGACTCGTTGATATATTGACATCCATATCCCAATTCATTCCATGTTTGGCTGAACGCATCAGGCCAATTCTCAGAACCATGAATAAGGCGTTCAAGGAAAAATGAACAGACTAGTGTGAAAAAGCTTTTTAGTAGGTTAAAACAACTATTGCAACATAGTTTGTCTTTGCAGGCTTAACCCTAACCGAGAGATACAAATATACCTGTTAGTTTCGAAAGATGCCATAGGCGCTGCTTTGGTATAAGCAAAGCCATATCATTAGCCCATTTATGTGTCGTTAGTTAGGTATTACAAGACGTCGAGACTAGGTACCAACAAATTAAAAAAAATTGCATTAACATTAGTTATGGAGACTTGAAGGCATATATCCTATTTTTAAAGTCATTAGATAATAATGATGAAGAATTACTCAATAACTAACATAATGCGTATACCAAAACTAACCGACCATATGATGAGAAATATCAGAGTTTGACCTCAAGTATGAACCCAAAGGAACAATGAAGGGTCAACACTTAATAGATTTCTTAGTTGAAATGTAGGGGCACACATTAACCAACTACTCATTATGGGTATTGCATGTTAGCGGATCATCGACGCAAAAAGGTAGAGGAGCAAAAATAATCCTAGAAGGGTCGAACAACCTAAAAATAGAGCAACCATTGTCATTTGACTTCAAGGTCTCAAATAATCAAGCTGAGTACGAGACCTGAATAAAATTGGCTAGTGACATGGGAGCCAACAAAATCTTATGTAAGACCGAATCAAAGTTGGTGGTCGAGCAATTCAATGGCTAATTTCAGGCGAAGGATAAATCTTTGTTTCGTTACTTGTGTGCCTCGAAGAAACTCATTAAAGCTTTTGAAGAGGTGAAAATTGACCACATCCCGTGGAAGAAGAATGTAAGAGTGGAGGAACTGTTTGTTAGAATTCCAAGTGTGAGTCTAAGTCCCACATTGGGTAGAAATGAGAAAGTGAAATACAATATAAAGGTAAAGGCCCATTAACTCACTGCCTTAAGGTTTTGGGTAGAGAGTGACATTAATCCCTTATGTGGTTGGACTTAGGTCTCATTGATGTTGTATCTCCTTGGTGAACCCCTCCTTTTATAAACCCAACAAATGGTATTAGTCTAGTTAGGCTACGATGTGTACAATGGTCCCTGTATTGAAAGTCTTCCTGGAAAAGGTTTCCAAGTAAGCATGTCCTGTTAAAATGAACGACGATACGAAAAGAGATATTCGAATGCTTCCGCTAGAGGGAAAGTGTACCAATGTGGAAGGAATTCACCCTCGAAGGGAGAGATTGTTAGAATTCTAAATGTGAGTTTAAGTCCCACATTGGGTAGAAATGAGAAAGTGAAGTACCATATAAGGGTGAAGACCCATTAACCTATTGTCTTAAGGTTTTTGATAGAGAATTGTGATAATCCCTTATGTAGTTGGACTCAAATCTCATCGATGTTGTATCTCTCCGGTGAACCCCTCCTTTGATAAATCCAACACTATCAAAGTTGAGTAACCTCAAAATTAAGGACACCTCACTACGGTGATACACCAAACCCTATCTTAGCTGACCATCCTAAGAAAATCATGTTTGCCACGGAAGTATTCAGATACTAGCAAGAAGAAATAATTCAACTCCTTTAAAAGTTATATGAATGAGAGTCGCTAAAACCAAGCGATACCAGATAAGCGACGAAATATGTGAAGGTAGGGGTTTTTGCACGAGAATAGGCAAATTTGCCTGTTATATTACCAAAATAGGCAAAGTCAAACAAATTTACGTAAATGGGGAAGTCGTGGGGGGCCCAAACGACTTCAAAAGAAGAAGTCGTGCCCCCCCTGCACGACTTCACACTGTTCATAGCAACAGTGTTGAAGTCGTGCACCCCAAAAACGACTTCAGAGGATTGTAATCGATTACAATATGTTGGTAATCGATTACAACGGGTTGAAATCGTGGTCACCCAGCACGACTTCAAGTATAATGGGAAAAAACTCACTGGTAATCGATTACGGCGGGTTTGTAATCGATTACCAGGTTGTTTTTGGTGGAAGATTGACACTGGTAAGCGATTACAGGGTCGTGGTAATCGATTACCAGTGTGTTTTTGGTTGGTTTATGAAATTTTGTATGGTAATTGTGGTGGATATTTTGAAGTTTATTAAGTGTGTTCATATGAAGTTGTGTAAGCAGGCATCGGTGTTGATTACATTGTGATTTACTGTTTTGTATAGGAAGGGTATATAATTTGATTTAATAAAAAGAAGACAATATGATAATATGAAAAGACAAAGTATTTTATTCAATACAAAGTGCATTACATAAAGAAGAACAACCTAAAATGAAAATAAAATGAAAGTACAAATTGAAAGGCATCTAGGAAGATGATCCACCGTGTGGACCAAAATGACGACGCAGATACTGGATGTCGTGCTCCACATTTTCAACTCTAGCATCAATGGTATCGAACCGGTCACCCATATTCAGCTCCAATTGTTTAAATCTTGCATTCATCGTTTCATTAAGTGTATTGAAGCTGTCGCCAACAAATGTTCGGAGATTGTTTATCCCGTCCATGACGTCATCAAATCGACTACGAGGAGGTGGTGGTGGTGGTAGTTGAGGAGGTGGGTTACGCGGAGGTTGACGTGGAGGAGGAGAATTTCTATGCACCCATCTGTTGTCAGCATTTTGGATGAGTCCAAATGATTGTATGACTGCTCCTGATACCATCCAATGCCTTCTTGGTGGGACCTTTATTTCATCCTCCAGTGGAACTTGAAAATGTTCCAAGATGCGGGTGACCAATGTTGGATATGGAAGTGGAGCACCGTCCCTCAAACCCTTCTTCATCCTATGTCGGATTAGATGGGTCCAGTTGATCTGCTTTGCCGTCATTATAACCCACATAATGAGAAGATCTTCCTCGGTTGCCTGTGCAAAGTTAGAAACACGGGGAAACAAAATACGACATACAGTATAATGTAAGACTCTAGCCTCAGCTGTCATATTCCCGGCTAGAAATCTAGTGGTGGGGCGATTGTGGGGCAAACAAAATAATTGTGTTGCTGCGTTCATATTAAAATCTTCTGCCCATTCCTCACAAATTTTCCCTTCAAAGGCCAACCCAACCGAGGGAAGATTGGCTATAGCAGCGAAAATACTGGGTTTTATAATAATTTGGATGTTGTTTACCTCACTTTTCATGGTGCCATTTTCAGAAAATTTTAGGTTACTATAAAACAGACGCACCAAATGAGGATTATAAGAACTAAAATCACAGCAAAATTCATCCAATCCCAAATTTTTAAGCATCCCAAAAAATTCAAAATCATGGGTGTCAAAATAATCGTCATCTAGATATTTGGGCTCAATGATGGGGCGGTCTTTGTATAGTGAGAAATACCTTTGGGCTTGTGCAGCATTTGAAAACTGAACATTGTGGTCTTCAGCGGTGGGTGACGGCGGTGGTGAGGGTGGCGGAGAGTTTTGTGGCGGTGATGGTTGACGGTGGCCACGTCCCCCACCTCTAGAAGATGATCCCCTTACTCTTTGCCTTTTCGAAGATTCCGCCATTTGAAAATCCAATCAGTCCAAAGTGTAGAGAATTGAAAGGGAAGTGGAGTTATGGTGTTTTAGAGTGAAAGAGTTGGAAGATGTGGTGATTTTTTGAGGTTTGAGAGGGTGGAAGAACCCTTGGAGGCGCTGCAGGTCGAGTGGTAGGGGTGAAGTGCGTGAGGAGAGAGAAAAAGTTAAATATATAGAGTAGGGTTCGTCGAGTAATCGATTACTGATTTTATGTAATCGATTACACGAGCCCCTGGTAATCGATTACGAACAGCATGTAATCGATTACCAGTGCTTCTGGTAAAGCCCACTGTGGAAAATCCTGGAAGTGTTATGATGGTTATGTGGTAATCGATTACGGACAGCACGTAATCGATTACCAGGGCTTCTGGTTACACGTACTTGAAAAAATCCTGCAAATTGTAACACTGGTGGACTGGTAATCGATTACGGAAGAGATGTAATCGATTACCAGTCATTCTTGTGTGTGGATTTAGATAACTTTTTGGCCTGTTACGTTAAATTAGTTAATGAATGCATTATGTTTTACAATTGGTTTGTATATAAAGTTAAGTTGAATAATGTAATATGACGATAATAATTTCTGATGATAAAACTGTTTTTAATTACTTTAAGAGAAGTAAACAAATTACATGTTTATAGATAAAGAAGGCAAGCATTCTATCTATGTCCTCCAGTTCCACACGGTGGGCGTCGTCGATGTCGTTGGGCTCGCCTCTGTGGTCGTTCTTGAGGTGTGGGATCGTGCGTTGGTTGGTCTTCATCCGTTGGATCATTGCACTGTTGAACGCTTTGATAGTCAAATGTGGGTCGATTGACGTTATGTGAGGATGATGGGTGTACGTATGAAGATGGGGGAGTCATTGTGGTGGTTCCAAAATAATTGGATGGACCTGCGCTGAACGGTGTGGATGGTGGAAAGGCGAAATAACCACTGTCAACCCCAGTATATGTTGGTGTCGGTGGAATGTGTTGTTGAAACCTTGAATTTACAGCTGGATGTTGATAGTTGCCATGGTCAGAGGCTGACCTTTGTGGATCATGATATGAAGAAGATGCACGGTGTTGAGATGGCGGCTGGAAGTGTTCCTCGTGGTCCATGTCATACTGTGAAACACAATTTGTAATTACTTTTTAACACAATATATGAACACTATAATGATTGTTTTTGGAGGTAATATTGTAGTACCTCAGAGTCCGTTGAATCTTCTATTAACGCAATGTACCGGATGGTATGAGTTATATACCACTGCATATACTCCGATTCATCTCGCAAGTGACCATTTTTCTGAAAAGGTATCCCGTTGAAGACACGATTATGCCGGTCATTCCACAATCCAATCCACTGTTGATGGTGTTCATGCCAATTCCAATCAGCGCGTCCTCTCATATCCAATTTATGTTCCTCATCTAGATTCATTGGTGGATGAGGAACATTTTGCCTAAAACCAAACTGTCGCATGACCCGGTCGGATTGTTGGTATTCTACCACAGAGAAACATATAAGTGGAACAAGTGCCCGACATGTCGGTGGCACTTCTACTTGAATGAGATCTGAAACTTCAGGACGTCTGTACGGTGTCCATAGGAACTGCATCATAAGAAGTTTTTGGTTTAGGGTATACTCATTAAGCCATCAAATGTACAAAAATTTTATAACAAAAATTTTGTTATGTATTTAAAAAATACCTGTCGAGGTGATACGTCGTCTATTTTCTGGCGAAATTGTTTAACACTTGTAGTGTCCTGGAAAGCAGACTGTGCTGTGCGACACCATCTTTTGGCAAGTGGAAAAACTGCACCAGAAGAAATCTCGTGTTCTGTGACTTCAAGTAATTCTGGTGAAAGACATGTTATTCTTTCCCATGCCCAGCACTGTAACAAGATCATGCACCCTCCAATATTGTCTTGGTCAGCCCTAGTCCCGTGATCAAGGGCACGATACAAGCAGGAGAGCGTGGCTGATCCCCAGCTATACTGTGAAACGTTATGGAGGTCGGCCAAAAGGGGAAGATACATCAAATGCACCATGCTTGCAGATGTATCTGGCATGATCACACTCCCAATTATTATCAACATATACGCCCTAGCGTATTGTTCAATCACCTGTTCCGTTGCATGATTAGGCAATTGGCGGAAAGTGTTATTCAACCATGACAACTTGATTCTGTTTCCCCTTACACAATTGTCAGGTGGAACATCTCCTAGTAGTTGATGACAAAATACCGTTAGGGGACCAGAATTTATGCCACTCACCACCTGTCCTTCAATAGGAAGCCCCAGTTGTAATGCAACGTCTTCCAATGTAATTGTAGTTTCACCATGAGGCAAGTGGAAAGTATGAGTCTCCACTCTCCACCTTTCAACCAAAGCAGTGACAAGGTTGTGACTTATCTCCATACTTGATGCTTGTAAAATATGGATAAAACCTGCTCCATGTAAAATATTCTTTATTCTTTCATCAATTTCGTTAACATGCTTTGCTAACCAAATTGCATGTCTTCGAGGGCAAATTACTCTTTCATTGCCTTCCCAAATAGACTGGACGATGTGTTTATCTTGTAGACGTAAAAGGGACATATCAACGGGAAGGTGACGGGCATAAGCCATTTCGATTTTGTGGGTGAGAGTGGGTTATTGGAACTGTTTTTGGTTTTGGAACTGAGATTTGGTATTGGTAGACTATAGGGATATGGAAGCAAAGAGCATCTACAAGTGGTTTGGGTGTAGAAACTGAGAAGAAGTTGGGAGAAATGAAATGCACCCTTAACCAATTTAAAGTCACGGGAGAAGAAATGAAATGCGAAATGACATTTCATAATAATTGCCCTCAGAGATTCTTCAACCTGCAAAAAATATGACATGCATGTGCAATGAAAAAGTAGATGTACAATATGAAAGTAAATGTAGGCATGCAAATGAATAGGAAACTTGGTGTGCATAGTTGAATACTATTATTGGTGTTCAGACCAAAACGTTAAGCATGCGTCTGTACCATTTGCCCCGTAGCCCAATGCATGGATAAATATAATTTACATATTTATTATTTTGTAATGAAAATAATGACTAAATTCATATAACAAAATTTTCATGATTTGGAATAATATAAGGAAGAAAAAGGTAATTATTCCATGGTAAAAGCAATGGGAATGGGTTAAAAAAAAAAAAATTACAAAAACTAATTACAAAAGACAAAAAGGGGAAATTGGGGGGGGTGGCACGACTTCAATAGGTGAAGTCGTGCCACCCCCCCCAATTTCCCTTTTTGTCTTTTTTAATTACTTTTTCTAATTCTTTTTCCTTTTATCTAATTTTTTTTTATATTCCTTTTTTTAAAACATCCTTTTGTTTTTATATTTAATTTAATTTACAAACTATTTTATTAATCCACACACAATATTTTATTCATCCAATTTAATGTAACACTGGACCTATGAATGACGGTGCAGGGATATCAAAGTGACACTGCTTTACGGATACCTATATTAATATAAACTTATACTATTGGTACCTTCTAATTACATCAAACTCTATGTGTAGATGACAGTGTCCACCAGTGCTATATTCAGACTGTAGGAAATTGCTTTCAGAACTTCGAATTTTGCATCATAACACACAGTGATGCTTGTGCATAGTTTATACGCTATATAAGAAGAAGGCTATCTTCACATTCAATTTGCACGACCAAAACCTCTTCCACCAAAGCTTGTTCAACAAAGTCTTCCGAATATTTCCTTAAAAATGGCATCATGGAACTTGCCATCATCTTCATCATCGCACCTAATTGATGAAGAACCTGTAATATTGGATAACGTTGATGACTTCAGCACGGATGATGAATTAGACAACATAATCGAAGATGACAACAACGACGACGGCCACATAGCACAATCATCTGCACAAGTATTTCCAGAGTTGATTCAAGGTATGCAGTTCCAGTCAAAGGAGGAAACTATTCTTGCAATCAAACATTATCACATAACAAACGGTTACAAATACACCGTCGTTGAGTCCAAACCCAACATTTATGTTATTCGTTGTCTGGAATATCACAACGGTTGTCAATGGCGTCTTAGGGCAGTTTATAGCAAAGTCCGTAAATATTGGGAAATCAAAAATATAGACGGACAACATTCGTGTTTCTCAACAATACTATCTCAAGATCATACGAATCTTGATAGTACTCACATTGCCACGATCATATCCAATTCAATCCTGACAAACCCATCCATTCTTGTCAAGAGTTTGATTGCCGATATTAAGGGTCGATTCGGATATTCTGTGTCGTACAGAAAAGCTTGGATCGCTAAACAGAAGGCTCTTGCTATGGAGTTTGGAGACTGGGAGGACTCTTATAACCACATGCCCAGGTGGTTGCATGCCGTCAAGGAAGCAAACCCAGGTACAATTTTTCAATGCACTGGTTCTCCTGTTAATATTGATGGAGATACCGACGATAATTGCTATATTATGGAAAGAGTTTTCTGGTCTTTCGGTCCTTGCATAGAAGGATTCAAGTACTGTAAACCCATTCTTCAAGTTGATGGCACATTTCTCACGGGTAAATATCATGGAACTTTGCTAACCGCCATAGGTCAAGATGGCAATAGAAATATTTTTCCCCTGGCCTTTGTCATTGTAGAAGGTGAGACAAAGGAGGCCTTGATATGGTTCTTTCAACTACTTCGAGAACATATTTGTCATCAACAAAATATTTGCATCATCACTGATAGAGGAAAGGGTATATTGTCCGCCTTAAGATCAGATGAAGTTGGTTGGGAACATGATGGTTTGAACTCTGTTTATTGCATACGTCATCTAGCATCCAACTTCAACACCAAATTCAAAAATCACGACCTCAAAAAACAATTCATCAATTTAGGTACTCATACAAAAATTCTTCTAACACTTATATACTTTTATAATTTTGTTAACATTATTATTCTTTAATTTATTTTTTTTATTACCTTATTACAGCTTACGAGGTGAAGCAACCAACTGTCACAGCAAAACTTGCTGCTTTGAGAAACCAATACCCACAACAAGTTCAATGGATAGATAAAATTCCATTACAAAAGTGGTCTCAGGCTTTTGATGGAGGGAGAAGATATGGACATATGACGACTAATCTTGCTGAGTGCACCAACTCCATTTTAAAGGGAGCACGTTCATTACCAATATGTGCTCTCATCAGAACAACATTTGAGAGGACACAATCATGGTTTGTTGAACGCGGATTAAAGGCCAACTCCATGATACAAGCAGGACACCAATATCCTGAACAGATCGCCGACATCATTAGGAAAAATCAACAACAATCCGCATATTGTCATGTTCATCGCTACAATCTTGAAAATTCTGAATTTGATGTTCAAGAAATTTCAACACCTCACCACTACCGCCCAGTTCCACTTTCGTACAAGGTCAGTCTAAATGAATGGTGGTGTGATTGTGGACACTTCCAAGCTACTCGACTCCCATGTCATCATGTCATTGCTGTTTGTGCATTTTCGCATATCCCCCTAACCCAAGTAATCGATCCGGTATACAGTCTTCACAATATTTTCAAGGCATACCAAGTACAATTTCACCCAATCCAAAATGAAGACTATTGGTCTCTGTATACAGGTCCAAACTTCATACCAGATCCTAAAATGCGACGTAAGGCATCCGGAAGACCATCTACAAATAGGCTTCATAATGAAATGGATCAATCCAATCCAGATAAGCCAAGAAAATGCTCTTACTGCCGCAACGAAGGTCATCATAGGGGAAATTGTCCTTTTCGCCAATAGTTTTTTCTTAATTTTACCAAATTGTAATCAAATCCATTACTCATATATTACTATAAATATTTCCTAGACATATTTATCTTCTCTTTTCCTATAACATAACCAATACATAACATATGTCAAATACAAATTCATTCTCATAAACCAAACAAAAACCACTGGTAATCGATTACAAAAACCCTGTAATCGATTACAAGAGTGATTCTTCCTACAAATCCAACCTGGTAATCGATTACTCACATGCCGTAATCGATTACCAGTTCTTTTCCTGTCTACTCATTTCAAAATCTGCAGGGTCTCCATTTCATCACTCTGTAATCGATTACAGTTTCATTGTAATCGATTACAAGCCCCAGAAGTCGTTTTTAGGGTGCACGACTTCAACACTGTTCATATGAACAGTGTGAAGTCGTGCAGGGGGGGCACGACTTCTTCTTTGGAAGTCGTTTTTACCCCCCACGACTTCACTTTTGGTCAATTTTTGCCTAGATCGGTAATAAATTGTTCATTTTTGCCTACTTTGGTGCATTCGCCGAAGGTAGGAGAGAACCTATATAGAAGAAACTTTTCTGCACCGCTGATGAATTGCTCATGCTAGTGGAAGCCGACTAAATTGCGAGTAAATTCATAATGTATGTGAAATTGATTCTAAGACAACAAGACAATTCGAATTTTAAGGGCTAGTACTATTAGTCGACCATCAAAGTCAACACTATCACTTATGTTAAGAAATGTAAAAAATTTCAAGAACACGCTAATGATTTGCGCACACCATCTGTTTGTCTACATCAAATCACTTCCTCCTGACCGTTAAAAAAAGAAGGAATGGACATTATACGCTGCTTTCACTTGCCTTAGCAAATATTAATTCTCATAGCGATGGCTACTTCGCTAAATGGTTAAAAGTATTTGTTGCCTTTAAAATTTACTTATTCTATTTTAAAAAAATGTATTAATAGATTAAAAGAAAAAGGTTTTCATTGGAGTCGTGTAAATGTCAAGAATTTAAGGTTTAAAGGTTTTCATTATTGTTTGTGAACGTTTATGGTCCCTAAAGACGAGTGTTAAAGAAACATTTATGTTGAGAGAACGAACATAAATGAAAATAATGGCTAGAGAATAGAGTTTTGACAATGGTTCTTCGTTTTTATTTAGAATATTTTTTAAGAAAATTATTATAAAAACATTAAATTTCTTATATACTATCTGAATTTATGATTTGATGAGTCTGTTCTGAAAGAGATTCCATTGTGGGACCAAATTGTTGGCAGTAGTGGATCCCTGCTGTTCTAACTCTCACCTTCTGTCCGTGTGAATTTTGAGGGATTTTGTTGACAAAAGTGTGTGAACACTTCTTTTTCTTCTGCATGTAAAAGACTCCATCCGTTTAAAACGTTTCTATATTAAAATCATAAACATAGAAGGGTTGGTAAAATTATAAATATATACTTAATTGCGATGCATGTAAAATATTTTCCAACATAATCTAATTATACATTAAATATTCCCCATAAATTTCAATATAGTTACCAGATAATTGAGTCCCTTGTTTAAAAGTTAAATAACTGAACATGAATAAAAATGTCATAAATTATTAAATATGATATATTCTATATAGTAATTTGCTTAATCTAATAAAGACGAGGCGGATTTTAAAATTTTGTTTTAAAGATTAGAATTTTAAATTACTTCCCAAGTAAGACTATAATAATTTCAAAATTTTACTTTATTATTTTGAAATAAAAGTATCTTTGATTTGATATAATGTATCAAGATTTAAAATTCAGCTCAATTAAACAATTTTTTTAAGAATATATAAAATTATTAATAAGATTGTATTTTTAATTTTAAGAGAATTATATGATTCAAGGAAAATGAAAACATTTCTAAAATGCTCATATTAATAACGAGTACGCGGATTTATTACATGATGGCTACGTTTCCCTGCATGTACAAACATTTACAGTATTGTAATATCTAATTAGTTGATGAATTTATTAGACTTTGTCATATAATAACAATGGTCACATGGGGGACTATTTTCAAGTCGTAGGTACTATTGTTTAGATTTAACATACATGCATCTAATTCGAAAGAGAAAAAAAAAATAATAATAATAACA
>NW_025909454.1:0-15150 GCF_018835915.1 Vigna umbellata
ACCTCCTACTCTAGTGCCCACTCCTTCAGTTGTAGGGCCCACACCTCCTACTCTAATGCTCACTCCTTCACTTGTAGGGCCCACACCATCTCCATATGTACATCACCCATCTACTAATCCTACTGATTTGGGTGATCTTGCTCCTCATGATCGACCATTCATTGAGCCATGTGGAAAAGGGTAATACCATATCTTCTTCTTAGTCTTGTATTTTGCATTAAATTGTTGATCTTACTATGGTTGTAGATTCATAACTTTCTTACATTCATATTTCAGGTTTCTTCCTTCTAGAGTTGCTTCACAGGCCATCACTAGGTCTATTAAACAACAATTTCTTCAGCCCTGGCATCATGGGGAGTAATCCCTGACGACGACAAAAAAATGTTCTGGCAGAGATTTAAGGTAAAACATTGTGTTACTTAATCATCTTGCATCACCATATTCAAATAGGAATTTCATTTGCTTTATTTTAACATTATCTATTGTAACAGCAAAAGGTGCAGTGGGCAACTGAGCATGACGCTCAAATTAAGAAAAACTTTAACATGAAAGCATGTCATTGATTGTCAGAAATGTTTAGAGATGCAAGGATGCAGGACAACGCCCTTATTGGGTGGGGGAGAACATATGGAATTCATTGCTGGCACATTGGAATTCGCCACAGTACCGCATTAAATGTGCTACCGTCCAGAAAAATAGGGCTTCAGAAAAAGGTGGTGTACTTCATACTGGAGGATCAATCACTACACATGAACATGCGATTCGTATGGTAAAAATATTGATTCTTTTCTTATCAATAACTCTATAACATCATGTACTTTGAAATTAATATGTGCCATTCGTATGTTTTAAAATATTACAGGCAGCAAAGCTTGGACGGGCTGTTCATGTTGATGAAGTGTTTACATAGACTCATCTTCGCAAGGGGACTGGCGAATATGTTGATGAGAGGTCTCGCAAGACCATTGTAAGTAAACTTTTTAAAAACATTCAATTTTGTACTCTTTTTTTTTGTTTCACACTTTCAAATTCATGTTACTGATGTTTTCTATCTTATTTAACAGGAAGATTTTTCTGCAAGATTGACACAGGCAAGATTAGAGGGGTCCTCCTGATGATAACTCTAGAGTAGATGCAGACGAAGAAATCATCAGAACTCAATGTTGGGTTGATGTCGTCGAGGGGAAGAAGAAAGGACGACTGTATGGGGTAGGACAACTTGCCTCCCATTACAGTGCTGGAAGAGGAGGCATATTCAGACATCAACCATCTACCTCCGACACATTTGACCACAACAATGTTGTTAGTAAAGACACTTATGATTCACTTCTAGCCAGATTTGACAATCTTGAAAATCTGGTCAGGACATTAATACCTTAGCAAGGACAGTCCGCCCCATCATCATCCCAGCAGCCATGCCCACCTTAGTAGCCATGTCTACCTTAGCAGCCTTCCTAGACCACACATGTGCAAGATCATGATGATTCTGATGATTATGATGAATATTAGATATTTAGGTGCTTTTGAAAACATTTGAAGTTAGGTTTTTTATTTAAAAACTTTGTTTTGACATTAGAAACTTTTCAAACTTTGAAGTTATATTGAAGTTAGTTTTTTATTATCAAACTTGGTTTTGCGTTTAGGAACTTTTGAAACTTAGAATGATTGAAGTATTCTTAACGAATGTTGAATGATTGCATTTGAATTGATGAATTGGCTGGATGAATTGATGTTTGTGATTATTGATTGTTTATTTGCAGGTTTTGGGTATAATGCAGAAACAAATTGCATTGAAAAAAATAATACACGTTACCGACCGCCCAAAGTCATCGCTAAGTCCATTGAGTTTCGCCTACCATTACCGAGGGCCTTTGCCCCTCAGTAATACCGAAGGCTGAAAGCCCCTTGATAATACCGAAGGCTGAGAACCCATAGGTAATTTTTCTGACATGCGTATTACTGACGACTTTTTAGCCATCGAAAGGTCGTCTGTAACCACCCTTTACCGACGACTTTATGTCATTACCGAGGGATATTGGCCGTGGGTAAATCCCTCCTTTTTTGTAGCGGCTGGAGCAGCCTAGGAGCCGGCCGGAGGAACTGTCGGCATCCGGCTGGTAGAGGATGCACGTTTGATGATAGGAGGACGGAGGGCGGTCGGGGCGACCCGTTCTTGGATGCTCGAAGAGCTAGCACCGGCATACCGAACGCCTTTCGTTCACAATCCTCATGACGAAAGCATTCGACTAAGTTGCGGGCAAAGAGGCGGCGGCGGATAGCGTTGATGATGCGAACGACTTCCAAATCGACCGAGTTCATCATACCGACCGAGTAGGCTTTTATTTTCTTAGGGTTCCTTGTCCAATAAAAGGGGAACAAAGGATTTCCCGCCGCATCATGAAACTCGTGACGATTGGCCTCGTCAATGATGACTTTAAAAAATTGATTCTTAAAATTTTTGTACGAATCAGAATAAGGACGGAAGAGGGTTGACGCGAGCTGTCGCGGCCCATCAAATTTGATTTGCAATTAGGAATGCAGTATAAACTAGTAAGTGACTCCTAGGTCGTCTCTTAAGGACCAAATGTGGCTCGAGTCTCATGTCAAACACGTAGGGGGGGGGGTTTGTGAAGATTTTGTGAATGCAAGTGAACTAAATTAAAAATGAGAATTAAACACAACCGAATACAATTGAAAACATTAAAGTAAATGAAAACATTAAACCGAACAATCCTAATTCACACACCAGCCTGTTAATTAAATTGGACTTGAAAATTGGATGAGCTAATAAAATGAAATAAAACCAAACAAACTAGTGACAAAAAAACACACATTAAAGAGCTAGCCTAAGAGACCGAATGGTCTATGTTAGCCTTGGAAGCACTAGATGCATAAACTAATTAAATTCATAAACTAATTAAATGCATAAACCATAATCAGCTAAACGAGGCTTTGAACAACACATCAAACACCTTGCAGCAAATGAATCACCGAGCTTCTAAATTAAAAGAAAGCAAATACCGTTCTCCACCAAGCATTAAATCACCACTTCAGCTTCAAAGATTGTGGATGTGAGCTGTATGCCACTTCTTCAAAGGCTGAATGAATTTAGGAGCTCTTCTTTCAAGACATTAATGCACCGTGTGCTTTCTCTCCACCCTTACTGTGACGTGGTATACTTCTCCCAACCAAACCGTGACACCCACTCCTCCAACGTGCTGCTACCATTTCTTTTTTTTTTTTCAAATCAAAAATCGAGAATGTCGTGTGCTTGGTTTAGTAAAATAAAATGCATTGTGCCTAAAAGAAATTAAATGTGTTGTTCCAGGTTCCCATCCCGAGGCCGTGCCTTTCTCCATGCCAAGTAATCACCTCACGGGACACTCTTCCAGCACTTATTCTCTCCTCTTCCATGAATCCGCGTGTTTTTAAACCCTCTTGTGCCAAGCTGGATGTGAGCGTAATGTGCTACTCCCTTTCTCCAATGAAAATTTAATGTTATCAAAGATGTCCCCCTCAAGAATCAGCAAATATTAATTAAAAAAAAAAGTGCTTCTAAGAAGGTGGCGGCTGCCATGTCCAGGCCGAGACACTCTCTCCTCCTTTCTCCATATTCCTTTTTGTTTTTTTACAATATCCATGCCCTATGGTGGAAGCTGGACTTCCAAGTGTGCACCCCCCTTTGTTTGGACGCTCCCTTTCTTCAAGCTTGCCGGACGCGTCAGCTACTGGACGCTGAATAAAGCCCTTCGTGGATGCGTGTTGCTGCTGCTGGACGCACCCCCAAGCTGCTGTGCTGGACCGCCAAATGAAGGCCTCATCCCTGCTAGACCGTGGAGTGTTGCTGCTGTTTCTTCAAAAGCTGCTGGACCGCTTCTCATGTGGCTTCTTCGTGCACCTCCAAGCTGTTGCTGTTGGATTTGCTCTCTACTGCCATGGGCCGTGACATTGCTTTTAAATTGAATCAGCATGTGCATTTTAATTCCAGCCCATCTCCGTGTGGACCCCGAAACATGAAATCTACACCTCCTCTCTCATTTTAGCTTAAGATATAGATGTGGCATTTTCTTTTCACCTCCAAATGTCCCAAATTGTATTTTCAAAATTTTCCTACAATCCAAAATGAAAATAATAAGCTCAAATAATCCAAATTAATTAAAATAACAATTTCTGGTCAAATTAAGCACAATTAGCAAAAATAGGAAAATACTGAACATTCAAGCACAATTCCCTGATTAATTCTAACACAATAAATTAAGTGAAGTGAAGAAAATATTGACTCATCAAATCCTATCTTTGATGGACGTCAAAGAAACCCAACCACCCTTCGGGAGCGGGCGGACGTCGAAGTAGTGAAAGAAAACCGGAATTGTTGGGGTTATTCCAATTGCCGAACACATCGCCAAAAATGGTTGGATGACCACCCAAGCATTCGGATGTAGCTGTGCAGGGCCAACATTCAACTCCCGGAGAACGGCCATTTGAAACTCAGTAAAAGGCACCTGAATACAGAGTTGATCAAAAAAATTGGCGTACATAAAGAAGAAATCATCCAGACTCGACCCCTTCTCGTGATAAACCCGCTCGTTCCTTAGGCTAACTTCCGCCCGTATCAATCGGGAATCCTCCACGTCTCTGACAATGTAGAGTCGGCCGATTCTCCACGTTAACGCCTTTTTAGTACCATACTCCGATGCGAACAAACTGGCATCGTGTGGTGCCCAGTCGTATCCCGGAATAACGGTCCTGTCACACTCCGGTTCCAATGGCGCATCATCTTTCGAAATACCACCCTTGGGAAGATGGATGGGTACCCCGAAGATAATCCTCTTATCCGCACCCATGGGGGAGTTAGGCTCCAACGACTGATCCTCATTATTTACGAGAGAGCGCAACCCCACTGACCAGTCGGACTCTTCCAAAAAGAAGGACGACACTGATCTTGGAGAAGAACCACGCCCGCCTTCACCGCTCGTCGACCCTCCGCCACTTCTGCCCGACGACTCCAAAGAAGACTCAACATGGAGGACTGCCATTTATTACCTAAGGGAAAAAGAATGCTCTAAAGACAGAAGAAGAAGAAGAAAGAGTGAAAATAACAGCGTTTTCACCCTCCTATTTATAGGAAAAATTTTGTAACCATCGATGCATCCTCACCGTAAAAAATCATCACGATTAACGGTCCAGATGCGGGGACGCTTCAACTTCCACCTCTGTGCGCACGACACGTATATTCCTGCTTAAACCCATTTTCCAAAATCGGTAAGTAGAAGCCCAACAGAGTCGGGCCAGTAGCCGAGTTGAACGCCCTCCAGCCCAACCAACGTCGAGGACGGACGACAGACAACAGGAGCCCACACACCCATAACCAAGATATCAGTCGGCCTTAAACCCAACGTTCACTACATGCACTAAGGTTTGGGGGGCTTGTGTACCATATGGATCGGGCGGTCCAGAGAGTACCGTCGGCATCAACTTAACCGTCGGCGTTTCTTCAATCTTTTTACTACGCTCTCTGTCTCTCGCTCACTGCACTCAAATTCCTTTTTCCCGTCAATTTCGGTCCTCCCATAGCATTGCTAGACAACTTGCATGAACACTCATTGTGTGCTGTTCTACTCTATCATTCATCCTTTCACTCGGGTGAGTAATAACCATGTACTATAAGGACTGGGTGGTCCAGAAAGAGCAACGTTGAATCGACCTAACCGGACGGTCGTACAAGATCGGCCGACAGGTGAACTGGGTCATTAAGACCATGATTAAGGTAAATAGTGATTAGAGCCATTGGGCTAGAATTGGGCCGTGATTAAATTTTCACTAATACCAAGCCCATGGCGAAAACTATTAATACATGTCAAAGGTAAGTGGTAGATAGGTTGCATTTACTACACATTTTTTACTGTTCTATTGAATTGTCGAATGGTTCGTGTACTGACTTTGGCATCGGAGGATTTTTGACAGGTTCCCTCCCGGACAGAAGAGTGAGACAACGGAGCTTGGAGCGAGACCGAACGGCAAGAAGACAAATTATGAAGGAGTTTGATGACTCAGCCCATAACCGAAACATATATATATCTATATATAATTATATATATATATATATATATATATATATGGATTGTTAATTAATATCAAATTTTAAAATATAACATATATGAAGGATTACTTAGTTTAATTGAAAGTTTTTTAATAAAGTTTTTAAGACAAAAACTATTTAGAGAGTATATTGTCTAAGTAACCCTAATTTTGAAGTTTAACAATTAGTATTAAACAAAATGTTATTGTGTAGGTAAAACTGTTTGAATTAAGTAGCGTCTAGTAAAGAAGTATATTATAACCTCTAAAGTCAAAGAGTTGAAGTAAAGTTTTTTAGATCAAACTGTTTAAATGGATTAGAAAGTCATAAACAATGGCTATAAAGCCAAGTGTCTCACATTGAAATTTCTCAATAGACTCTAAGCGAAGCTAGCTTCTTATGAAAATAAAAGTCTATCTCTTATATGACACTAAGGTTAAATAAATGTTATTATTCAAAATAGTATTTATATCAAGAAAAATCTTTAATAAAAAATATTGTCTGATAAGTGATCATCAATGCTTTAACTTTGAAAAAACATTTTACGTTTATATTATTTGAGGAATATATATTTATCTTACCAAATAATGCATTTATTAGTAAAATGAGAAATGGTAAAATGTCTTGAACACATTATACTATTTAGCATTTATCAACGTTTGTGTGTATGAAAAAGTACTCAATGTTTATACCAATACACATTTGTAAATTTGTATAAAAAGTAAAAATACCGCATAATACATTCTCATAAACAAGAGGTTAAACACACACAAAAAAAAGCGATAGAGAAAATATTTTTATAGAATGAATAAAGTGAATATTTTCATTTTGAAACCTCAACTTTACACGTCGAGACACACATTCACCCATCACCTGTCTCCCCCACTAAATTCTGCATAAGGGTTTGTTCATATTTAAGTGATGTGAACATTTTCAACAGGAATGTGAACGTAACAAGTGTTGCATACATGCATTTGTTGATCTACTTGCATGGGGTTCTTCCAAAATATTGCTTAGCTTTTGAGTGACGTCGTTTTAGAAAATAAAAATAAAAAAGCTAAAAATACCCCACTTGGTGGGTCTTTATGTTAATTTGGCACCTTTGGATTCATCCTAGTCCAGAAGATATCCTTTTAGGAATGGATGGACATAAAAAGAGGATTTTGGAGACAAATTGATAAAACTTTAGTGCATTACCAAACATGGTACCTTGATGGGTCATGCCGATTACTAAATTTAGTTATTTGATATATATCCCTTTTGGTGTATAACATGAAAAAAAAAAGGTACGTTTATTAAAATCTCACACGAAACAAAATATAAGCTCTTTATATGTTTAAAAATATCAAGTAATTTTGTAATTTTTTTCGCTGACTTGATATTTTGGATTAAAATGAAAGAGTTTAGGTGAAAGAAAATTCAAATAGTACAAAATTTGTCTTACACTTACTATATTTATTTGTAATGTCGGCTTATACAAGTGTTACTTTTTCTTCACTTTTTGCCGACTAGCAGGAACTGCCGGTGGAGGTTCCTCTCCACACACAAAACTTGCGCCGGCAACTTTATGCTTTCACATTTTACATTTTTTTTAATGGTAGTTATTAAAATATAAAATATAATCTGTTCTTAATTTTTTAATTAATTAATTTGTGCACCTTAACTGTGGGGCAAAAAAAGATTAGCAGATAGAGAAAAATAGAAGGAATTATTCAAACCGCTTTATATTTAATGTAATAAATAAGAATTCTTATCTTATTTGATTTAGTTGGTAAATAAGGAGAGAAGTTGTATAGGTGTTCAATAAATCACCACCGACTGACTCTCGTATGGCGGCGCCTGCGAACACTTTGGACCTTTCCATCGTTTCGTATATATAAGAAACAACGCACGGGGTTGTGGGATCGAAAGGGTGTTTCTGCATGCACAAAAGCTAATCCAAGTGTCTCTGATTTTGTTTATTTAAGGTGGCGAATCCAAGAGAGAAAAACGAGGTTGACAAGAACGAGGGAGGGATGATGAACACGCATGCATTGTCAAGGCTGTTTCCGGGTATGAATAGGGAGAGAGAGATGTCTGCTATGGTCTCAGCTTTGACCCACGTTGTCACCGGAGAGGTTCCAACATCCACTGATTCTGCGTTTCTCCATGATAATCATGCTGTTACACCACACGTGCCTTCTTCTGCTTCTATAACACCCTCTTTATCTTCTTCATCTAACTATGTTCTTGGAACCTCTTCTCACAAGAGAGCAAGGGAACAAGACGCACCGTGCTTCTCGCAAACCTCTTCTATGCCAAGAAGTAAGCAACATGTTCAAATCTTTACTATCTATGCTACTTTCTTCAATTTTCTTCAATCGTTGCTGGGCTCGTGTTTGGAATGTTTTAAGGAATTAGGGTGTACTAGTTAAAAATATCTTCTTTAATTTTATATTGTAACATGGAATAGAACAGTAGTGAACCTTCAAGATTGCAGTGTAATGTGTGTTATTTTGTTTTTGGTTACCACCTAACGAGATACATGGGAATATAGGTGGAGAATTTTCAAACAATTCGACAAGCAGAATAACAAGGGAAATGGGAAATGCTGTGTACGAATACAAGATGACGGAGAACGTTAGAGGGGATGAGGAGAGGAGAAAATACAGAGGAGTGAGGCAGAGGCCTTGGGGGAAATGGGCGGCGGAGATAAGAGATCCGTTCAAGGCGGCGAGGGTGTGGTTTGGGACGTTTGACACCGCGGAGGCAGCTGCCAGAGCATACGATGAAGCTGCTCTTCGATTTAGAGGAAACAAAGCGAAACTGAACTTCCCTGAGAATGTCACTCTCCGGCAACCTCAGTTTAGTGTTTCGAATTCTTCCACTTCTCTCGTGTCCATTTCAACGTCGACGGATCCAGCTGTGCATACTCCATCTTTTCTCCCTTCTCAAGGTGCCACCAACGTTTACGAGTATTTTCAGCNCTACTTTCTTCAATTTTCTTCAATCGTTGCTGGGCTCGTGTTTGGAATGTTTTAAGGAATTAGGGTGTACTAGTTAAAAATATCTTCTTTAATTTTATATTGTAACATGGAATAGAACAGTAGTGAACCTTCAAGATTGCAGTGTAATGTGTGTTATTTTGTTTTTGGTTACCACCTAACGAGATACATGGGAATACAGGTGGAGAATTTTCAAACAATTCGACAAGCAGAATAACAAGGGAAATGGGAAATGCAGTGTACGAATACAAGACGACGGAGAACGTTAGAGGGGATGAGGAGAGGAGAAAATACAGAGGAGTGAGGCAGAGGCCATGGGGGAAATGGGCGGCGGAGATAAGAGATCCGTTCAAGGCGGCGAGGGTGTGGTTGGGGACGTTTGACACCGCGGAGGCAGCTGCCAGAGCATACGATGAAGCTGCTCTTCGATTTAGAGGAAACAAAGCGAAACTGAACTTCCCTGAGAATGTCACTCTCCGGCAACCTCAGTTTAGTGTTTCGAATTCTTCCACTTCTCTCGTGTCCATTTCAACGTCGACGGATCCAGCTGTGCATACTCCATCTTTTCTCCCTTCTCAAGGTGCCACCAACGTTTACGAGTATTTTCAGCTCTCGGGCTTCCCCACCAACCTCTATGATGATAGGACGCTAGTCACGTCTTCCATGGCTTCTCATCTTCACTCTTCTTCCTCCTCTTCTTCTTCTTCTGCCTTTGTAACTTCTTCGCAGGACACTTCACTTTCTTCCTTTTATTCTACCCAGATACCACCTTGGTCAGCATCTGCTCCTAGCTCTTCTTCCTCTGGATGATTCCTTTTGTTTATCTTTTAAGTCTGTCTGCATTTATCTTTCATCATACTTCTTCATGAATTTTTTTTCAGCCATTATAGCTCCATCTCTTTTGTCTGTAATTGCATTGTCGATCCCGTTCTGATTCATTATTTTGGCTGACGATGTTTATGGAGGAAAATAAATCGCCATGTTTGAACAACACTTCAGCAAAGTTTAACAACTTCAATCATGTTTGAGAAGAGTGATGGAATGGATTTGATAGAATTTAAAGATAAATATTTTTATTGTACATTTGAATAGATTTTTGGAAGTGAGTGAAAATGAATTGAAATAAAGTTTGTGAAAATTAGTGTAAGATTTAATTGATGTGACAGACTAAAAAGATTTAGTTCCAGATCATTTTTACTTATTTTTAAATACACTCAAATAAATAACAAAAGTTTTATCTTTAAATTCTCTCAAATCTATTTAATATTTTTTACTAAATCCATTCAAATCATTAAAGTGAACAAAGAAAAACTTTAACACATTTTTTACTGAATTTTAAGATTTCTTTATCATAATTGTCATTTTATTAAATTCCCGGACTAATAATGTCGAAATTATACCTGTCATTTTAATTCTTTATTTTATCAAGTTTTCTATTTTAATTCGTGATTTTGCAAAGAGTCGTTTATTTAATTTTCTGTACCACCAAAACAAAGGCTTTAAAGTGATTGATGTCTTAATACAAAAGGAATAAAGAATAATATTTCAGGCATAATATAAGGTGGAATCTATATGAAGTTAAAAACTAACTAGTCTTCTGACATTACATTTTAATAACGTTGCGGGAGAAAAGTGCTTTGACATTTTGTTCCATCCAGCAGTTTAATGGTTTAGCCTTGAATTTCTTACTAGAATGGCAGCATCTTCCTGATCTAGCAAATTCTTTTCTTCCTTTTAATTATTATACAAATGTCGTTATCACAATGAGATTCAAACATTCATTCGGCGGGTTATTATATTCACCTTGTTGAACATATAATTTTCGTTCAAACAACCTCCTGGTGAAATGGTCCAAACGCCTCCTTTAAACACTCAGTGTATACAAATACGCAAGTTAAGGTAAGATGAACCACAGACCAAAGTTTAGAAGGAGCAAAGCCTCAATTTGACTGCAACCATCCTGAGGTTTGACTACCATAGGATATATTCAACGTTGCTCGACTACGTAAGCATCAATTTGTTCGCAAAAAGTTCACAAAGTAAAAGTTAAGGGGCAGAACATACGTACATACACACGTGAATATCATTAAAAACAGGAAAAGAATTTAGTGTGAACCAAGGTTGGCAGAGCCTTACTATTATAACGCTTCCTTGCGTCTGAGCAAAGTAACTCGAAAATAAGTTTCATTTTAAAGCTTCCTTTTTTATCTCTGTAGACGTCCCTCTCAACCCAGGGAGAGAAAGTACTATGCACACTTAAGCCACACGTAAGAGCTCAGTGGCGTGTAAAACACCGAAAACAATGATAATGTTGTACAAGTAACATAATGGTTCAAGCAAGTATAACTTTTACACAACATTGACTCAATCGTTTATTATGCAGTTTAATTATTATTTGAAAAAATGACACTAGCGTTTATGTTGAGTAATTGCATAGTCATATTTTGACCGTTTACTCGAGCAGCACGGATCCCAGGAATCACCCTAATCACCATCAAGGTCATGCAAAATGATGACCAAACAGATTTTTGCATGGCGAGGAACCATGTCCCAGGTCAAACTAAGGAAAAAACTAATGTTCCGCCATTTGGAAAACATTTGGCACTTTGTTTAGAAGTAAATTATGATGCGTGGATTTTGTTGGGACGAAATAGTGAGACAAAAGGTTGGGAGATCCAACGTTGAAAATTTTCTATGCCAAACAGGTTAAAATCGCTCTCCCGTTGGTGATACCGGATTGTTCTTTTATTACTGTAAACTAGAAGAAATGACCAATAACAAGTACCTGGAGAAGATTCGATAAACGATTTTCGAAAGTCCACAGATTTTTTATGGTTTAAACCCTTTAATTGTAAACTAGAAGAAATGACCAATAACAAGTACATGGAGAAGATTTGATAAACGATTCGATTTTTTATGGTTTAAACTCTTTAATTGTCTCTATTTATGTGAGTTTTTCCCAGTTTGATCCCCAACTTATTAGAATCCCCAATTGAGTCCTTAAAAGTTCTAATTTGAGTCAATTGAACCTCTGCCGTTAAATTTAGTTAACGGGGCTAAGTTTTTGTACAGGGGAGAGGTTGATGTGTACTTTTTTGAAACGTGACATGCTGATGTCAGAGTAATGTGCTTGTAAACCTGTCTCATTGTTTTTTCTAATTTTTCATATAGTCACTAGAGTTCATCACGCTCCATCACCTCCTTCGTAGTGCCAGCGATGCTCGTCCACCCCCCCCCCCAACCAACGCAAACCCTTACGCCATCGTAAGAAGAAGCCATCTCGAGTTTCGTCAGAGCCACCGTGAAATCTCGAAACTTGTAGCGCAAAAACTCCAAAATCACAGCGTCACCATGAGCATTACCACGAAACGAAACTCCTCGCTTCATCTCCTTTATTGCGAAACACTTCCTCGCAACCTGCAAAACCTGAAACACAGAAAGCCCTAAATCTCTTCAGACCAGAAACCCTAAATTGCGACTTCGCTCGTCTTCCAAATTGAATCCAAAATTTAATTCCAAATTGAATCCCAATACTTTAAATCCCAAATTCCTCTCAGATTTTTAATCCCAAATTGAATCCCAAATTCAGTTTTATTGAATCCTAAATCCTTTTCAGAAGCTCTGTTAGTTATAATGTCGATGTTGTACACGAAGCTTCCATTATCCAAAAGTTGTCTATGTTGCTTCAACCTGTTGCTGCAAATGGCAAGAAAGTTCCTCTTGGACAAAGAAAACTGATGTGTAATGATGATTGTGCTAAGTTAGAACGTAAACGGGTACTTGCAGATGCCTTTGAGATAACTGCTCCAAATCTGGATTCTCTCCATTTTGGTGACAATCCTGTTACTTTTGAATTGCTTTCTGACATGTTGAGACGTGATCCTAAATGGGTTTTATCTGTTGAGGAGAGATGCAAGGTTTTGGTTCTTGGCAAGAACAGGGAAATACATAAGGTCAAAAAATCCATATTTTCTCTCTTATGATAAAGGACAAAAGAGATGCAGTGAGGTTCATTACTAAAAGATGGAAGCTTGCGGTGTATGTAGTTGGTTGTGAGCCAAAAATTTTTGTTTGGAGAAGATGAAGAATTGGGGACGAAGAGAACATTTAGATTAGAATTGATTTTTTTTTCAAGTTGAGAAAAAAATATGTTTTTGGCCTCTCTAAAAACTTTAGTTTCAGTCCTACAATTTTTTCTCAGAAATTCATATTATTATAATTTTACAAGTTGCCAAATTCCATGTTTCAACTCTCACCATGCCACGTGCTCAAAAATTGACACATCACCCTCCCATTTGTGCAAAAACTTGACTCAAATTAGCACTTTTAAGGACTCAATTGGGGATTCTAATAAGTCGGGGATCAAACTAGGAAAAACCCACAACTAAAGGGTTTAAACCATTTTTTATTCATTCAATATACATACATGTCACAAATGTTATTTTAAAACCAGATTTCAATGTAAAAAAAATGGCAATCGGTTATCATATATTTTTCTAAACTAAACACCTTTCGTTTACCCTATTTCTCTTTTCCCTTCCTATTAACATTGATGGAAGACTATTGGAAATTAACAAATTAAAATAATATTTTACGCTATTTTTTAGGAAAGTAAAAGTCATGTTGACTGGTAGGATTTATTTGCTATTTTCTAGGCACTAGGAGCACTAGTCTGTTAGTGATTATAGATGTCAATATTTTTGTGCATTTACGTTTAGTTATTTGCTTTATAAAAGCAATAGCACTCCTTAATAAAATATTAATGCAGTTTTATATTCCTCTGTTCCACTCTCTCAAACTTTTTCAATAAAATAACCTACAACTACATCTTACAGGACCTAAAAAATGGATGTAGAAACAAGTTTCTCTCAAGTTGCTCCTTCTATCTTTGATGGAGATAATAACTATGATCTCTGGCGATAAAAATGCAGAACTTCTTAGAGGCTTTGGATCTTTGGGAAGAAATGGAGGAGGATTACGATATTGTTCTGCTGTCCGACAACCCTATTATAGTCCAGATGAAAAACTACAAGGAGAAAAAATCCAGGAAAGCAAAGGCAAAGGCATGTTTATTTTCTGGTGTTTCAAAACTAATTTTCACCAGGATTATGTATCACAACACAGCAAAAGAAATTTAGGATTACTTCGAAGAAAGAATATGCAGGAGATGAGAGAATTAGAAGCATGCAAGTATTGAATTTAATGAGAGAATTTGAGCTACAACGAATGAAAGAATCTGACACCATCAAAGAGTACTCAAATACATTACTTGGCATTGCCAACAAAGTAAGATTGTTGGGCACCACTTTTTTGATTCAAGAATTGTTGAAAAAATTCTTGTATTAGTACCAGAAAGATATGAAGCTTCTATAGCTACCTTGGAGAACACTAAGGATCTAACTAAGATCACTTTGACAGAGGTGTTGCATGCCTTACAGGTCCAAGAGCAAAAAAGACTTATGAGGCAAGAAGGATCTGTGGAGGGTGCTTTTCAAGTCAAAATCAAGAGCAATGACAACAAACACAAGAAGACGCAGAACAATAATACCAGACCTGGAAGATTAAAAAAGATCAACAACAAGAATAATAATACTCAGGTTTTTCCACCTTGTCTTCATTGTAAGAAAACCAATCATCCACAAAAAAGGTGCTGGTGGAGACTAGATGCAACGTGTCATAAGTGTGGGCAGCTAGGGCACATGGAAAAGATTTGCAATTCTCATCAACAACAAGGAGAAGTTAAGGTTGCTAAGGATCAACCATAAGAGGAACAATTGTTTGTTGTTACATGCTTCGCTACCAATAGCTCCACAGAAAGTTGGCTAATAGACACTGGTTGCACAAAAACCACATGAGTTATGATCGAGAACTCTTTAAAGAACTTGACAAAATTGCACTTTCTAAAGTCATAGTAGATAATGAAGCATATATTGTAGTAAAAGGAAAAGGAATAGTTGCAATTGAAGGTCAAACAGGTTTGAAACTGATTTCAGATGTTTTATATGTTCCAGAAATTAACCAAAACTTGTTGAGTGTTGATAACAGTTGAAAAACTGTTATTTTTATGATTAAAATTGACACTAAAAG
>NW_025909461.1:0-28958 GCF_018835915.1 Vigna umbellata
AAGTAATGGAGGGACTTCCAGAGAAAGAAAGAACACTTCCAGACGCCATTGTTGATAAAAATAGGAGAAAGAAAAACGCGGCAGTGAGGAACCAAAAAACCGAGAGGGTTTCTTAGGGTTTTCTTCAAGGGAAGCTTCTGAACATAACTGAAGTAGGGTTTTGAGGGTGTGAACAGAGAGAGGAGGCTTAGGCGACAGCTATGGAGGTGTCGCGGTGACCTTTCGACGGGCAGAGGGCGGCGCGTGAACAGTACGCGCCTGTTCGCAGCGCACAAAGAAGCGGCGCGTGACGGAGCGTGGAGGAGAATCGGACTCCGGCACTGGTGGGGTTGGTCGTCATGTGAAGAGACGAACCAGATCCAGTGGTCGTCGGACGAAACAGTGACGGCGGATGGTGGCAGACGGCGGCGGACAGATGTGAGATGGCAGAGAACCAAGTTGAAGAGCTTTAAACTGCAGTTGACAGCTGCAGGTAGTGACAAGACAACCGCGGACAACAACAAAGGACACCGGACAGATGCGAACGACAATGACAATGCTGGTAGACAACCCAGGACAGAAACCAGAGCAGGTTCATCTACAAAAACCAACTTGAGATTACAAACTGATAAAAATATATTCTTGAGGGCTTCCCTGATCTCTCTCATTATCTTCTATATATATTGAAAAAGCAAGAGTATATGGAACACCAAGAGTCTGCACTAGACTTCTAGGTACAGAACTAGGTACTACTCATTACTGGTCTAGCATATTAGCCTTAATGATAATATGTAATAGTAATTATTCTAACAATGTTTTTAGTCTGATAGATCTGATAGTTGTCTTTTTAGTCCTTACAAATTTGCAGAAATTAGTCGTTAAAGACAAAATTGTTTTTTAGTCCTTTTTAGAAAATAATCTACAAAAGTTAGTCCTAAAAAAGTAGTTTTAGTCATTTTTTGTCCACTTTGTTAGTATTGTTGCTTACATGACAAACAGAGGACATGTCACCAACTGTCATTTGTAACTAATGAATTCACTCTAAAAATAAGACATGTATCATTATTAGACATGCCAGTTTATTCTTTTTTGATTTTTTATAAATTTTTATTAAAAGGGGCTACAAGTTAGTTCCTTTAAGTGATGAAATTAGTTGGGTGAGTGATGGAATATGGAAATCATGTTTTCCATTGGCTAGATTGTGTTCGTTCAAGGGCCATGGGTTTCATTTCCTCTAAAATATGTTTTTAATTATTTACTGCCGATGTTTTGGGGAACTAATTTCTGCAGATATTTTCTTTAACGACTTGGAAAAACAATTGTATTATAAATTGAAAGACTAAAACCATATTTAAGCCTTTTAAAAAAGTTGCTATTTTGATAAACATGTAATAAAATGTTAGATTCCTGTAACTATGTGTAGACAAATATATTAATATATCTCGACATCTGGTGTCTAAAGCTCAAATTTACCGGGATCAATTGGTTGGTTCCTGCACAAGTTGTGGGAAGTAGAAATCTAGAAGTTTACTACATATTATGAGATTTTAATCCTAATTTTTTCCTTGTTTTCGTTTGTATGTTAGTTCATGGTATCTATATAATGAAAGGATTAAAACTTGTTCTTTTGCAGACACTGAGGTTCTCATAATCAAAAGTCTGACACACAGAGAAATCAATGCAGTTATAAAGGTGAGAATCTGTTATTTATAACCGATTAATTGAATGCTTTTAGGTATATATCAGTACGGATGGGAGCAACTGGATACCTAGCTACTTACTAGAATAGTTTTATCTACATTTTTTCAAACTACTTTTTATGGCAGACCATACCCAATCCAGTCTATCTCTTCCAAGGAATTGTACTACGTCGAGGTGCCAAAGGAACTGGAATGAAATCTATTGAGTTAGCGCTCTCCATGTGTGATATCATTGATATATATGGATTCACTGTTGATCCAGGATACACTGAATGGTTAGTTTCTCTATTTTGATATTGATTATTTCTCAAATTCTTGGTGTTTCCTCCATCGATACACAAAATCTTAATTTTTAAATTATTTGTTTATTTATTTTTGTAAATGTTAGGTTGTGATACTAAAAGACTTTCGAACATTTCATGTTGAAATTTGAGATAATATCTTTAGAATCTTCCTAATTAGAGGAAATAGATATATAATCTTTTATTTTATTTTTAGTTTCCCTATTTTCCTTTTTAAAAGAATTAGATTATTACAAACAGAGGGTATCAGAATGTATTTTTTATGATTGAGAATAATAAATCAGTCTTATTTTTTAACTTGGTATCAGAGCCTACCTGATCCGCTTCCGCGGTCTTTGTTGTCTACCAGCGGCCCCCTAAAAGTCTTTTCTTTAACATGTGTTTTTATTGAGCTCCAATTGCCCTAGTCAAGTTCTGCCTTAGAATTCTGGCCTTTTATCCATTATTACCAAATACAAAGCTTGTTTGAGTATGATCACAATGGGATTCAAACCCATTCCCTTTCGGACCAATAGCTGAAATTGGCACTTTAGATCTGTTGATGCCCAATCAATTTTGGCTCCTTTTGGGATTCTTATTGACTGCTAGTTGAATCAAAGAGACCGAAAGTCTCTTCGAAGAACCCAAGAAAGGCCACTGCCTTTGCTGCTTACTCCGCTGTGCAATGCCTCTCTCCACCGCTAGTCATCGTCCGCCGCCAGCCTCCATACGTTGCCAGCTACTGTCCGTCGTTGGTCACCGTCGTAGTTCTGACCGATGACTAGCGGATCTGGATCGTCTCTTTGTGTGCGACCTAACCCTGGTGGTCAACACCTTAGACTCCTCCGCACGTGTCGTCACGCACCTCTTTCTCGTCTCAGGTTTTTCACTCTGTTGGAACCCAGAGAAAAATCTCTCTCTGTCTCTCCCCATCTTGTGGAGTTGTTCAATTTGGGAACATGTCCCAGGAATCTCAGCGCGCCTCCTCTCTCCATCAGATCTCGTGTATATGTTTGTCACGCGCCGCTGTCCCGGTGTCGGAATCACACCGCGCCGCTTCCGGTTGACTCGCCGGACCTCCTCCTCTCTGTTATGACCTTCCATAGCAAGATCTGCGTCTTCTTTGCTTCTCACTATTCGTCGCAAGCTTCATTCTTTTTTTGTTTCTCGAGCAACAGTGCTTCGTCTCCGCTACTGATGCCGCTGATGCGCCAGCTCCTAGTACTACTTCTCCTGCTTCCGTCATCTTCTCCATTGAGAAGGGTTCTCTGCCTTCACGGGCTTTCTGCCACCACCAATGGGTTTCTTCTTCCTCTTTCTTGTGCGGCATTGATTGGTGCTTCTTGCCGACGTCTCTGCCGCTTATGCTGCCGAATGCACCGACATCTATGGCCAAGCTGTCTCCACTATCTGGTTACAATTCCGTGATTCTCTCTTGCAAGTGTGATGTCCCCGTTGGCCTGTGGCATGAAGGGGAGTCTGTTTATGTTCCAGTCAACAATTCATTAGCCTTGTTGGCGGGTGCTTTAATGTCGCTGGTGCTGCAGTCAGTTGTATGTTGCTGCCTCAAGTTTGTCGATGTTGCCTCAATAAGCTACCACATTTTCTTTAGTCAAGATTAAGAGTGTCTCGTGAAGTGCATTAGCCGTCGTTTTCGCTGTTTGTCGTGAGGGAAAATATTTTTCAGCCCTTGGAGAGAACTTTCTTCTTGGGCTAGAGTTTAGCCCGTACTTTTGTGATACAGTGTAAGTATCACCATTTGGGAGTAGTCCAGTAGAGAACTTAGGACCTCCAAAGTGTCTTCGATATTTGGTGTTTTTTGGTTTCTACCATCACTAATGTGAAAGGCTCTCTTCACCTTCAATGCTTTGTTATAATAGCTCACTGAGAGTTGTTCTTTGAGACCGCCCGCTGAATTGACTCTTTCGAAGTTATGGGATTTAGATTTGTCCCTCGTACGGATCAGTTCTCACCAGTTCTTCCACCTACACGTTCTGTTGTTCAGTCGTGAGGAGGAGAAAGTTCCAGCCGCTGCAGGGTAGTGTAGTGCCTGCAGGTTTGTTGCTGTTAGCCTCTGCAGGACAGATGTTGCCTGAAGGCTTGTTGTTGTTTAGGGCAGTTAAGTCCCTGAAGGTTTGTTGTTGTTTAGGGTAGTTAAGTCCCTACAGGTTTGTGGGTTAGCCTTTTAGTTCCAGCCACTGCAGGGTAGTGTAGTCCCTGGAAGTCTGTTGTTGTTAGCCTCTGCAGGACAGTTGTTTCCTGAAGGCTTGTTGTTGTTCAGGGCAGTTAAATCCCTGAAGGTTTGTTGTTGTTTAGGGTAGTTAAATCCCTACAGGTTTGTGGCTGTTAGCCTTTGAAGGCCTCCCATATGTTACTAATAGAAATCATGTTCTTAAAGTTTTGTTATTGTTCGCCACTATTGATAGTAATCCAGTCCCCGCAGTTTGTTGTTGTTCGCCACTGGAGGCCCTTCATCTGTTATTGTAGTTTGTTAATGTTTGCTGCTGCAAGTCATCATCCATTTTTAATGGAAATCTTTCTCGTCCATTGTTTTCCAAGTTGAAGTTTCATGGTGCTCGTTCGCCCTCGTCCATTGTTGTCCAAGTTGAAGTTTCATGGTGCTAGTTCGCCTTCGTCCATTGTTGTCCAAGTTGAAGTTTCATTGTGCTAGTTCGCTTTTGTCCATTGCTGTCCAATTTGGTTTATTGATGTTCTCTACAATTGAGTTTGACTACTATTCCAAGCTTGGTTCATACAATCTTGTATGATCCAGCTTGAGGGAGAGTGCTGTAATTTGAGATAATATCTTTAGAATCTTCTTAATTAGAGGAAATAGATATATAATCTTTTATTTTATTTTATTTTCCTAGTTTTCCTATTTTCCTTTTTAGGAGAATTAAATTATTACAAATAGAGGGTATCAGAATGTATTTTTTATGATTGAGAATAATAAATCAGTCTTATTTTTTAACTTTTCATCTTCCCTTTTTATCTTTTTTTTTTTCTTATAGGACAAGATACTTCTCTAAGCCTAGGAAGGGACACAATCCACTTCAAGGAAGAGCGTATTACCAACTTCTAGAATGTCTTGGGGTATACCTTAATTATAAATTTCTATACACAATATATTTAGTGTGTATATTTTATAATAATTTCGAGTTGTTTTATTGTCAGGTAATCAGGATTCACTCGCCCATGAGATCTAAGAGGAGGGAAGACTGGTCAGATATACCTGGTAGAGAAATGATAAGGCAAGCACATGCAGCAGCTTTGCGTTTGAAAAGGAATGAAGACGATCATGGAGGTGATTTAGGGCAGTTTGGCAATTGTAAGGTGTGGGGCAATGTGGATCCAGAGAACAGTGGACCTGTTTCAGGATCACCAGACATGAGTGATGTCAGGAAATATTCAAATTATAGTAAATGGGAAGTGATACCTTTTGAGAGTTTGAGGAGGGAAGCACAGGATCATTATAACCAGATGCAAGGGGTCTCTCTATATAAAATGGACGGCAATAGGTTGGATGATCTAGTTTGTGTGAGACATTCCTCAAAATCTGATGCGTAAGTGGTGCCTTTGCTTTCTATTGTTATTATTTGATCGTGCCCAACCTTCTATAGAATCTTGGATGAAGTTACTTTCTCTGAGGGCTGCTGACATTACTTCCCAACAGCGTTCTGTTTCTTCACTTATTGCAGCCAGAGCGTAGCACCAATCTCAACTCCAAGTGAAAAAATGGAGTGAATATGCATAATTCCACCAATCCTGGTGATTCATGTTAGAAATCACACTACAGGAATTCTGACCCCAGAAGTTTGTTGTACCATTTTTTTTTTCAGTTCTGGAATGGACAGTCCTTAGTCCGTGGCATGATAGGTATCTAACTTCTATAATGTACTAATTGTCTAAAGAAGTATCTGCAAAAAAAGAAACATTTTTTTTATGATGATGGATAAAGAAAATGATAGTGAGCTGTTTTGTTTTACGAGATTTTCAATGTATTTATTTTGTTGCTAATTTTGTTTCCCCTTTATTCATGTCTTTTCTCTTTTCTCCTCTTGTCACTACTTATCTTGAGTTTGTTACCACAAATTGTTGCGTGACTTATTTTGCTGAATTTACCTTTTCATTTTGTTTACTAATTGGTCAGCCTCAAGATCAATAGCTCTTCAAATATGTGACTCATGCAACATGTTATCTATTGTTGGATGGGTAACTCAAAGTTGATCCTATTCCTCTAACATTTAACTACTTCTATTAGGCAATTCTCAATTATAAAGTTATGCAAATAAAAAGTTTTGCCTTGTCAAGTTATCCATCAACAAACTCATTTTTTTACATTTTATTTCGTTTTCTTCTCCCTTATCAGCTTGTCAATTTTACTGTAAAGTTGATAACAATTTAAAACTTAAATTACTTTGTTTACTTAAAAAAACTTAAATTAACAATTAAGTTACATTTTACGGATAGAGCTTCTCTAACAATTACTTTATTTATTTACAAAACTTAAATTTAAAACCTTAGGTGAAGAAGAAAAATCAGGGTGGTTCTTACTATTACAATGATCAAAAAATTCCAAGAGCTTCATAATAAATATCTTGAGTTGATGGAACCCGCTATAGCAGGATGATTCCCAACACAAAAAGACAACCTTATCCCACACCTTAAATATCTCACTTCATTACACTCTTGCACTGTCATATCCTAAACCTTATCTCACTCCATTTTCTTGTATAAATAGGAACCACTGCTCCTCATAATCTTAATCCAAGCTCAAAGTTCAGGAAACCAACACCTTCAAGATGCAAACAGCTTTAACCTTTGCTGTCCCCAACGTTGTGCCTTTGGCACCCACAAAGACTGTCACCCATCTCACCAACTTCCCTACCAAATTGAAAACCCCACGCCCCTCCCCTCGTTACTCTCCAATAAGGGTTGCAACTGTGGATCCCGACACTTCAACAGTGGACTACAACTCGGCCTTCTCGTAAGCCATTCCTTCTATCTTCCTTGCATGAACATGTCTGTTTGTGTTTTTTGATGGCTGCTCTGTTTTCAGAGTGTTTCCAGCAGAAGCATGCGAAACTGTAGGAGGGGAAGCCTGCATGGCAGAGATGTACCCTGAAGCCAAGCTGCAGCCACAAGCTAAGAACGACACACCACGAACAGCTACAGAGAACGTTGAGAGAGAGTATCTTGAATACAATGATCCTCAAACGTAAGATCTCTCATCAACCAAAAAGACACCCTTTTACAAATACCAAATCAATTGAGATCAATTTTCACACACTTTTGTTATAAAGATTTATACACGCAGGATGATGGATCTATGCAATTCAGAATATACTCATTTTATGGACTTCATTGATTTGAATTCAGAACAGTGGAAAAGCATTATGATTTTGTGGATGTGTTTTGCAGGGTATTTCGGGGAGAGGCTTGTGATGATCTTGGAGGAACTTTCTGTGAGCCCGAGTTTCAGAAGAATGTGTATTAGACCAAACACAAAATCTTAATGTTTTCATGTCTACTTAACTTTTCATATCAACTTATGTGTTTAGTTGTACATAGTTATAGACTCTTTTGACTTTCGTATAAATTTTACAATAATTATACACTAAATTTGATAGCTTTGACTCTCCTTTTTCGTTGGTTTAAAATTAAATTAAATAAAATGAGTTTTCTATTTACTGGGCATTCTTTTAGTTCTTCACATAATTTGTTAACATTTCTTTAATATTAATTTGATTTTCTAAAAGCAAACATCAACTTTTTCTGATGCGATCTGATAAATCTTTAGATTTTGTAAAATTAAACAATTTTAATGGAAGGTTAATTTTTCATTTAGTTGATTGTATAAAAATATTATATATATCTAAGATATTTATTATAATTAGTTTTACAATATGTTAATCAGAGTAATATATATATATATATATATATATATATATTAACAATTAAATTATTGGCTAATTAAAATCACATAACTTTAAAAGATTAAATTTTTTAAATTTGTAATTAAAATTTGAGGGAAACAAAATTGTTCATCCATTAACTTATATACATTAGGCTTATTATCTATTATTTTATTAGTTAATTTTATTCAAAATAATCGCATCTCAGCCAATATTAAATGATTGTCATATAATTATAAATTACCATAAGTTTATTTATTTATTAAAAGCCACAATTAAAAGATACGCAACAGAAACTAAAATATGTGCAGAGACAATAAAAGTGTAGTTGGAAATATCTAGCATGGTGGATAGGCATAGCACTTTCACAGAAGCTAAGGCAATCCAACTTTCTAATGCTTATCCCATTCACAGTAACATGAATGGCAACCACAAATTTCAGATATTCCATTGTGACACATGTACAAGGATTTATTAGATAACAAGTATTTTTTTCTTAAATAAATTAAATAGTTTTTTCTTTAAGCTAAAAATAACTACAGAAGATAAATAAAAATTTTAAAATAGTTACATAAGAGTGTTTTATCAATTTCTTTTTAGTTTAAAGAGAAATTTTCTTTTTATAATTTTAGATTTGTATATTTTAAATAAAATATTTTGAACTTTATTATGTATGTTTCAGCAAAGAAGTAGACTTGAAAAGCGTGAGAAATGATGGAAAAAAAAGTGAAAATACTTCGTTTGGATAAAGAAAAATAAATTGAAAAGTGAAATGGTATAAAAACATATTAAATACATTTTTTATCATCTAAATAATATAAAAAATTGTGTTCACTTTCTAAACTATATTATAAAATATTTATATTTTACTTTTAAAAATAATGCAGGAAATTATATTATAATTTGATGTAAAACTCTGCATGTTATATGAGTAATCCTTCACGTCTTATTTATTGAGAAAGCTTATTTATATAACTTTCATATTATACACTAATTAAATATTTTTATAATATAATTTAAGAACAAAATATAATTTTTTATAATAAATTGAAAATGGAAAAACATATTTAACAAAAAAATATTGTGAACGATTGATTGATATAATAAATTAAATTTTTTTATTTATAAAATGATAAAATTATTCACATTATTACAAATTAATTTTAGTCAAATATTAAATTAAAATATTCATTTTAATTTTATTAATATTATCACTTTGTAATTTTATTTTTGTAACGTCCCATTTTTTTCTTGTTTTCTATATCACGAGTAATTATAACCATTGCATGAATAGAATGTGGCAACAAGTCACAGTTTATGTGTGAAGTGTATGTTTGCTGATGAATGTGTTTGTGGCTAATGCTTTCTTGATTTTACTCAAGCATGCACCGTGTTGACTGAAGTGAGGAGCTTTTTTATAGAAATGCCATGAGGTGGATGGTATCTCATTACAATGTGATCATCACTGATTGTGCATGGAATGAAGAGTGGAGACGCTTGAACTTTTAAGAGTAATTACAGTTTACAAGATTTGACAGACGAACAATCCCATTGACACTTTTTGAGCATTAGCCCGCCAAATGCTTTGAACCTGGAAATGGTAGGCAAATCATCTCCCAGGCAATTGTAACAGATGCCATTCAGAAATTCGGATTAGAGATCTTTGACTATGACAATGTATGCCCTAAATGTGCACAAATTGGGAAGCAAATAGGATTTTGTTTGATTTGGCATCAAGGTTCAGTTCTATGACTAGCCCTGATCTCCGGGGGTATGTTCAGAAGGGCTCCATTGGAGACGGCCTAAAGTATGTGTTGTATGCAAAAAGCCAAAATACGTGCTGATCGGACACTTACGCCAGATCTTAGAGCCGCCGCATTATATCTAGAGCTCACTAACATTGGGAAAACAGTTACACTTTCATATAATCATGGTCTGGATGCATTTTCAAATGTATCTTTCTGGAGAGTGCACTGGTTGACATGTATGCCAAAATGTGGATCCATAAAGAAGCACTTCTCAAGTTTTCAAGAAGATGCCCTAGCGAGAACTGTGGGTGTTTTCCTGATGCCCTGATTCATTCACTGATTTCAGCTTATGCAACAAAACGGAGACGGTGGCCATGCATTAAGATCTTGAAACAAGATGGTTCATTCAGGTCCTGCCAACCAATTCTGTCAGCTTCCCTTAATCCGCATTTGTGTGCTTGCAGAAAAAACCACTGTGGTCTAGTTGAAGAAGGATTACAATACTTCAACTCCATGACTCAAGTGTATAAATTTGTACCCAAAAAAGAGCATTACGCATCAATGGTGATATGCTATGTCGCAGTGGGCGATTTGATGATGCGGGGGGTTTTGGTGTGGGGGTTGAGATATTGAGGCTCGGATGCCGTTTGAACCAGATGAGGTAATGGGACAAGCTGATCTTCAACTCATATGCAGAGATCCTAAGAATCAGAGAGTGGCAAAGAAGAGCAGCAAAAAAAAGATAAACAAAAAAAAACAATATAGAATCAATATGAAATCTCCTTAGAGATCTGTCTCCATCTTTAGCCTCCTTACCAATCATTTATGCAGAGCTGGTGAATGGGAAGAATGTAGGAAAGGTGAAGAAGGCCATGAGAGAGCGAGGATCAGAAAGCCAAGAACATAACAGTTTGGGTTGAAATCAAACAGAAGACTCATGTTTTTCCCCCCCTCAGCCAATGACATGTTCTCTCACCCACAGATAAAGAGATACAGGATGTTCATGAGTTGGAAGAGCAAATGGAGAAACAAGGGTAATAAACCTGACTCAAGTTGTGCCCTGCACAATTGGTGGGGGATTGAGGAAGTCAGGTAGAGTCCCTAAAGTATCACAGTGACGCATTTGCCATTGCGTTGCACTGATTAGCACCCCAAAAGGGTCACCCATATTGTGCTGAAGAACACCCTTACGAGCTTGTAACGGATGCCCGCTGCCATCAAGATAATCTCCAAGATTGTAAAACCGCGAATCACAGTCAGGGGATTCACGTAGATTCATCATTTTCTCAAGATGGAATCTTGCTCTTTGGTAAGGACTATGGTAATTTGTTTTGTTTCATAACAAATCAAATTTCATCAATTTTACTTACAAAGAGAAAGGCGTAGTTAAACCCTGACAAAGATTTAAGTCTCCATTGACAACATATACCCTTGGTTATTAATATAATACCAATTTTTCTACACTACTGGTCAGGAGAAAACATAATTTATTCCTTCCCAGCAAGAAAAAGAAATCCTTGACAGAGTTTGCTTCCACTGTCATATCACACATTTTTCTATTTTTATTTGTATAACTTTTTATACCAATGATATCATAATCAAGACAATCTTATTCACTAGTTTCTAACAAGGATTTACACAATGATCCCAGGATGAAACTTCCACTTCAATGTCAAGAATTGTAAGTCGTCAACAGGGTAGACCAAAAACAACAGTCTCATCGACTGAATTTGTCTGCAAATTTTCTTAGGAGTTTCATTTCTAGGGTTCGAGACTTTATTTTGGGGTGATGGAGAGAGCCTATAAATATGGCGAGAAATTGAGGGTTTGGGGACACGAAAGCAAGTGAGCTTTAGAAACCAAGAGTGGGAGCGAGAGTTCGGAAAGAGAAGTGTGAAATTCAAGCAGTGGGGTGAGTGTGAGACGTAGAGGTTTGGTAGAAACGCTTTTTTTTTTGAAGACGACGAACACACTGCAGGTATGGGGAACTATTATCTCATATTTGGCTTAAATGAATTTGGTTAAGTGGCATTCTTGTTAGGTTTTTATTTTCGTTCTCGTTTAGATTTTATATCCTGGAAATTTCATGACTTGAATCAGAGGGGTCATGGGTTGTACAATTTCAATTGGGTTTCATCGCGATTGATTTTGAATGTCTTGTTATAATAGGAGAAATTGTATGTTCTGAAGAATGAGAATAAAGTTTGGTAAATGACTTATAAGGAATTTGTTAAATGTTTTTTGAGTTTATTGGTGTTATATAAATGAAGAGGAGGTTATAATGTAGGGTTCTGTTTAATTAAAATGGTGAATAGGTACGATTAAGGAATAAGAAAGGTATGATGCAGGTACTGTTTCTGTCAAGTTGATTTGAAAAGGGATTTTGGGGTAGGAAAATTATGGTATTATGAATATACACGATTTGAAAATGATTATTAGAGTATGCTTGTGAAGGTTTTATATATTGATGGAGATGGTAGGTGGTTTTTAAAGGCCAGGATAGTTATGCAGTATAGTCTCTTTTAAATTTCGATCTAAGTTTAAGCCTTGATTCTGAAAACAGTATGGTGGTAAGTAACTTGTTTTGATTGAAATATATGTATTAGTGTTAGTGCGGAATATAGTTGGATGAATTAAGGAAGTTTATAGTATGTTTGACGGGTCTCATTAGAGTGCATCTCTCGGTATTAAATTTTGACTAATTTGTTTAGTATAATGAATGTTTGTTACCTAGTTGCATCTTTGGGTTATGGAAAAATGGTTTAAGGTTGGGTAACACTGTGTGGTGGAAATTGGATATTTATATAAATTGTGTGACAACGATTGGTCTTGTGTGACAACAATTGGTCTGTGTGATAGAACGTTAAAGGTATTGGTTCTAATTAATCATAGTCTCTGTGACAGGGATAGAATAAGGCTAGCCTGAGTGAGTGTTAATGGGTGTACGCTTTAATTGTTATATTTTGATTATTCTTTGTATTTATTCAATATAATTGTTATATTTTGATTAATGCTTTGTGTTTATTATTATAATATATTCTCTGATTAATGCTTTGTGTTTATTCAATAGCTACCTATATTTCCGTGTGTTTGTTGCAATAATGATAAAACATGTGTTTTATACAGGGAGCAGATAGGAATGCAGATGATTCTGGAGTTGTGTAATTGACGAGAGAGGGGCTAGCATTCGGAAGCATAAAGAATTATTAAAGATTTAGTTTGAGAAATAAATTTTTATAAATGTACTTGACAGCTTTATTTGAAACTTGAGGTGTGGATATGTACATTGGAATAAATTAATTTTATTTTTAAATTTTCAACGTGACCTTTACGAAAAATTAGACTTTGATACTTAAGTGACTCTCAAAGTTGGACGTTACACAAACACCAATGAGGCAGCACAAGCAGGTTTCAGCCCTTAACCGACGACCCACCATCCTTTATCATGGTGTGCGCGGCTGCATTGTTCTCCTTCCTCCTCTTCTAAATCCAATCCTCTTTTTCTCAGGTAATTCCGTAAAACGCATCAACACNTCAGGTATATTCACCGTAAACGCACCACACTTGTAATATCAATCATTCTATTTCTGTTTTCTTAATTTCCGTTTAATTTCGCATGTTCAGGGTCCCTTTCTTCGGCTCGCAAATCCAAAATTATCCGCATCTTATCTAACTTTCAGTCCAGTGTTCAGCAATGTGTGGTAACTGTTCGATCTGAAACATTTCTCTCTGATGAATAATACTGATGTGGTTATTTATTCATCTTATCATTTCTTAATATTATTGATGTGTAACTCCGGCTACACTCACTTCCAATTCTGATAGAAGCACAGAAAAAACATATAAGCATCATAATCTATGTCTTGTGTTTTTATTTTTTTAAAAGGATAGAATATAGTTGTGTTAAGATATGTGCTGACGTTGGAAATTGAAACAGGATAAGAGGGGGCTAGGACTCACTGCTCATATAATTGACCATTGCAATTTGATCCTTAAATACCCTGAAGGTACCAACAGCTCTTGGGTATGTCTTTCTGTCTCCTCAATTCTGAGTTCTGAGAACTCTTATTTTTTTTAATGTTTCGTTAGTGGTTAAACTGTTGAGTTTCTTTTTTCTTTTTCAATGTTTAAATTATTGCAGTACAACGCACAGTTTAAGCACTTTGAGCCGTTGGAGTACAAATATGATGTGTGTGAGGCAATCCTGTTGTGGGAACAGGTGCATTGTCATGACACTCCTTTTGTTCCTGTTTCATTTGAAGTTTTAGAATGAGTATTTACTTGGGCTGATGTGTTGAGATGTTGCAGTATCGGAACATGACAACTGTGTTGACCAGAGAGTATCTTGATTCTCGACCTGGTGGTTGGATGGATTACGCTCCACAAAGGATAGCACAGTTGTATGGATCTTGAAACTTTATTTCAATTTTGTTTATTGGGTTGCATGTGTTATCAGTTAGTGTATGTGTGCGAATGCCTTTTCTTCTTGTAGGGGGACAAAGAAGTGCACCAACAAGACTCTTTGTGAAGAGAACCTCAATGTGTTATTACCTGCAAAGCCCCCATTTCACCCACGGCAGTTCCGAACTTGTGCTGTTGTTGGTAATTCTGGGGACCTTCTGAAGACTACATTCGGGAAAGAAATTGACAGCCATGATGCTGTTATTCGGGACAATGAGGCCCCTGTTAATGAGGTAAACATGTCAACCCATCATAATGGGGACAAAGTTTTAACAATTTCTTCTTTCATTTCCGTTTTCTTGAAATCCTATTAGTTTATCCAAAGCATAGATGAAACAACAACCTGCTTCTGCAATATCCAACAATTATATTATTACTTCTGAACAAGATCCCAAAAAGTGATATAGTATTAGAGTTTGTAGTGTATTTATCCGATAGGCTATTAAAAGAGTCGCGGATACTTATTTTGTCCCTATATGGATTGTGTAGGAATATGCCAAATATGTTGGTCTTAAGAGGGATTTCCGTCTAGTTGTCAGAGGTGCTGCGCGTAACATGGTCCCTATTCTAAAAGGATCTGGTAAGTTATGATTATTTTTTCGTTTGTCTGTTAGTTCATGGTATCTATATAATGAAAGGGTTAAAACTTGTTCTTTTGCAGACACTGAGGTTCTCATAATCAAAAGTCTGACACACAGAGAAATCAATGCAGTTATAAAGGTGAGAATCTGTTATTTATAACCGATTAATTGAATGCTTTTAGGTATATATCAGTACGGATGGGAGCAACTGGATACCTAACTACTTACTAAAATAGATTTATCTACATTTTTTCAAACTACATTTTATGGCAGACCATACCCAAACCAGTCTATCTCTTCCAAGGAATTGTACTACGTCGAGGTGCCAAAGGAACTGGAATGAAATCTATTGAGTTAGCGCTCTCCATGTGTGATATCATTGATATATATGGATTCACTGTTGATCCAGGATACACTGAATGGTTAGTTTATCTATTTTGATATTGATTATTTCTCAAATTCTTGGTGTTTCCTCCATCGATACACAAAATCTTAATTTTTAAATTATTTGTTTATTTATTTTTGTAAATGTTAGGTTGTGATACTAAAAGACTTTCGAACATTTCATGTTGAAATTTGAGATAATATCTTTAGAATCTTCCTAATTAGAGGAAATAGATATATAATCTTTTATTTTATTTTTAGTTTCCCTATTTTCCTTTTTAAAAGAATTAGATTATTACAAACAGAGGGTATCAAAATGTATTTTTTATGATTGAGAATAATAAATCAGTCTTATTTTTTAACTTGGTATCAGAGCCTACCTGATCCGCTTCCGCGGTCTTTGTTGTCTACCAGCGGCCCCCTAAAAGTCTTTTCTTTAACATGTGTTTTTATTGAGCTCCAATTGCCCTAGTCAAGTTCTGCCTTAGAATTCTGGCCTTTTATCCATTATTACCAAATACAAAGCTTGTTTGAGTATGATCACAATGGGATTCAAACCCATTCCCTTTCGGACCAATAGCTGAAATTGGCACTTTAGATCTGTTGATGCCCAATCAATTTTGGCTCCTTTTGGGATTCTTATTGACTGCTAGTTGAATCAAAGAGACCGAAAGTCTCTTCGAAGAACCCAAGAAAGGCCACTGCCTTTGCTGCTTACTCCGCTGTGCAATGCCTCTCTCCACCGCTAGTCATCGTCCGCCGCCAGCCTCCATACGTTGCCAGCTACTGTCCGTCGTTGGTCACCGTCGTAGTTCTGACCGATGACTAGCGGATCTGGATCGTCTCTTTGTGTGCGACCTAACCCTGGTGGTCAACACCTTAGACTCCTCCGCACGTGTCGTCACGCACCTCTTTCTCGTCTCAGGTTTTTCACTCTGTTGGAACCCAGAGAAAAATCTCTCTCTGTCTCTCCCCATCTTGTGGAGTTGTTCAATTTGGGAACATGTCCCAGGAATCTCAGCGCGCCTCCTCTCTCCATCAGATCTCGTGTATATGTTTGTCACGCGCCGCTGTCCCGGTGTCGGAATCACACCGCGCCGCTTCCGGTTGACTCGCCGGACCTCCTCCTCTCTGTTATGACCTTCCATAGCAAGATCTGCGTCTTCTTTGCTTCTCACTATTCGTCGCAAGCTTCATTCTTTTTTTGTTTCTCGAGCAACAGTGCTTCGTCTCCGCTACTGATGCCGCTGATGCGCCAGCTCCTAGTACTACTTCTCCTGCTTCCGTCATCTTCTCCATTGAGAAGGGTTCTCTGCCTTCACGGGCTTTCTGCCACCACCAATGGGTTTCTTCTTCCTCTTTCTTGTGCGGCATTGATTGGTGCTTCTTGCCGACGTCTCTGCCGCTTATGCTGCCGAATGCACCGACATCTATGGCCAAGCTGTCTCCACTATCTGGTTACAATTCCGTGATTCTCTCTTGCAAGTGTGATGTCCCCGTTGGCCTGTGGCATGAAGGGGAGTCTGTTTATGTTCCAGTCAACAATTCATTAGCCTTGTTGGCGGGTGCTTTAATGTCGCTGGTGCTGCAGTCAGTTGTATGTTGCTGCCTCAAGTTTGTCGATGTTGCCTCAATAAGCTACCACATTTTCTTTAGTCAAGATTAAGAGTGTCTCGTGAAGTGCATTAGCCGTCGTTTTCGCTGTTTGTCGTGAGGGAAAATATTTTTCAGCCCTTGGAGAGAACTTTCTTCTTGGGCTAGAGTTTAGCCCGTACTTTTGTGATACAGTGTAAGTATCACCATTTGGGAGTAGTCCAGTAGAGAACTTAGGACCTCCAAAGTGTCTTCGATATTTGGTGTTTTTTGGTTTCTACCATCACTAATGTGAAAGGCTCTCTTCACCTTCAATGCTTTGTTATAATAGCTCACTGAGAGTTGTTCTTTGAGACCGCCCGCTGAATTGACTCTTTCGAAGTTATGGGATTTAGATTTGTCCCTCGTACGGATCAGTTCTCACCAGTTCTTCCACCTACACGTTCTGTTGTTCAGTCGTGAGGAGGAGAAAGTTCCAGCCGCTGCAGGGTAGTGTAGTGCCTGCAGGTTTGTTGCTGTTAGCCTCTGCAGGACAGATGTTGCCTGAAGGCTTGTTGTTGTTTAGGGCAGTTAAGTCCCTGAAGGTTTGTTGTTGTTTAGGGTAGTTAAGTCCCTACAGGTTTGTGGGTTAGCCTTTTAGTTCCAGCCACTGCAGGGTAGTGTAGTCCCTGGAAGTCTGTTGTTGTTAGCCTCTGCAGGACAGTTGTTTCCTGAAGGCTTGTTGTTGTTCAGGGCAGTTAAATCCCTGAAGGTTTGTTGTTGTTTAGGGTAGTTAAATCCCTACAGGTTTGTGGCTGTTAGCCTTTGAAGGCCTCCCATATGTTACTAATAGAAATCATGTTCTTAAAGTTTTGTTATTGTTCGCCACTATTGATAGTAATCCAGTCCCCGCAGTTTGTTGTTGTTCGCCACTGGAGGCCCTTCATCTGTTATTGTAGTTTGTTAATGTTTGCTGCTGCAAGTCATCATCCATTTTTAATGGAAATCTATCTCGTCCATTGTTTTCCAAGTTGAAGTTTCATGGTGCTCGTTCGCCCTCGTCCATTGTTGTCCAAGTTGAAGTTTCATGGTGCTAGTTCGCCTTCGTCCATTGTTGTCCAAGTTGAAGTTTCATTGTGCTAGTTCGCTTTTGTCCATTGCTGTCCAATTTGGTTTATTGATGTTCTCTACAATTGAGTTTGACTACTATTCCAAGCTTGGTTCATACAATCTTGTATGATCCAGCTTGAGGGAGAGTGCTGTAATTTGAGATAATATCTTTAGAATCTTCTTAATTAGAGGAAATAGATATATAATCTTTTATTTTATTTTATTTTCCTAGTTTTCCTATTTTCCTTTTTAGGAGAATTAAATTATTACAAATAGAGGGTATCAGAATGTATTTTTTATGATTGAGAATAATAAATCAGTCTTATTTTTTAACTTTTCATCTTCCCTTTTTATCTTTTTTTTTTCTTATAGGACAAGATACTTCTCTAAGCCTAGAAAGGGACACAATCCACTTCAAGGAAGAGCGTATTACCAACTTCTAGAATGTCTTGGGGTATACATTAATTATAAATTTCTATACACAATATATTTAGTGTGTATATTTTATAATAATTTCGAGTTGTTTTATTGTCAGGTAATCAGGATTCACTCGCCCATGAGATCTAAGAGGAGGGAAGACTGGTCAGATATACCTAGTAGAGAAATGATAAGGCAAGCACATGCAGCAGCTTTGCGTTTGAAAAGGAATGAAGACGATCATGGAGGTGATTTAGGGCAGTTTGGCAATTGTAAGGTGTGGGGCAATGTGGATCCAGAGAACAGTGGACCTGTATCAGGATCACCAGACATGAGTGATGTCAGGAAATATTCAAATTATAGTAAATGGGAAGTGATACCTTTTGAGAGTTTGAGGAGGGAAGCACAGGATCATTATAACCAGATGCAAGGGGTCTCTCTATATAAAATGGACGGCAATAGGTTGGATGATCTAGTTTGTGTGAGACATTCCTCAAAATCTGATGCGTAAGTGGTGCCTTTGCTTTCTATTGATATTATTTGATCGTGCCCAACCTTCTATAGAATCTTGGATGAAGTTACTTTCTCTGAGGGCTGCTGACATTACTTCCCAACAGCGTTCTGTTTCTTCACTTATTGCAGCCAGAGCGTAGCACCAATCTCAACTCCAAGTGAAAAAATGGAGTGAATATGCATAATTCCACCAATCCTGGTGATTCATGTTAGAAATCACACTACAGGAATTCTGACCCCAGAAGTTTGTTGTACCATTTTTTTTTTCAGTTCTGGAATGGACAGTCCTTAGTCCGTGGCATGATAGGTATCTAACTTCTATAATGTAATAATTGTCTAAAGAAGTATCTGCAAAAAAAGAAACATTTTTTTTATGATGATGGATAAAGAAAAAGATAGTGAGCTGTTTTGTTTTACGAGATTTTCAATGTATTTATTTTGTTGCTAATTTTGTTTCCCCTTTATTCATGTCTTTTCTCTTTTCTCCTCTTGTCACTACTTATCTTGAGTTTGTTACCACAAATTGTTGCGTGACTTATTTTGCTGAATTTACCTTTTCATTTTGTTTACTAATTGGTCAGCCTCAAGATCAATAGCTCTTCAAATATGTGACTCATGCAACATGTTATCTATTGTTGGATGGGTAACTCAAAGTTGATCCTATTCCTCTAACATTTAACTACTTCTATTAGGCAATTCTCAATTATAAAGTTATGCAAATAAAAAGTTTTGCCTTGTCAAGTTATCCATCAACAAACTCATTTTTTTACATTTTATTTCGTTTTCTTCTCCCTTATCAGCTTGTCAATTTTACTGTAAAGTTGATAACAATTTAAAACTTAAATTACTTTGTTTACTTAAAAAAACTTAAATTAACAATTAAGTTACATTTTACGGATAGAGCTTCTCTAACAATTACTTTATTTATTTACAAAACTTAAATTTAAAACCTTAGGTGAAGAAGAAAAATCAGGGTGGTTCTTACTATTACAATGATCAAAAAATTCCAAGAGCTTCATAATAAATATCTTGAGTTGATGGAACCCGCTATAGCAGGATGATTCCCAACACAAAAAGACAACCTTATCCCACACCTTAAATATCTCACTTCATTACACTCTTGCACTGTCATATCCTAAACCTTATCTCACTCCATTTTCTTGTATAAATAGGAACCACTGCTCCTCATAATCTTAATCCAAGCTCAAAGTTCAGGAAACCAACACCTTCAAGATGCAAACAGCTTTAACCTTTGCTGTCCCCAACGTTGTGCCTTTGGCACCCACAAAGACTGTCACCCATCTCACCAACTTCCCTACCAAATTGAAAACCCCACGCCCCTCCCCTCGTTACTCTCCAATAAGGGTTGCAACTGTGGATCCCGACACTTCAACAGTGGACTACAACTCGGCCTTCTCGTAAGCCATTCCTTCTATCTTCCTTGCATGAACATGTCTGTTTGTGTTTTTTGATGGCTGCTCTGTTTTCAGAGTGTTTCCAGCAGAAGCATGCGAAACTGTAGGAGGGGAAGCCTGCATGGCAGAGATGTACCCTGAAGCCAAGCTGCAGCCACAAGCTAAGAACGACACACCACGAACAGCTACAGAGAACGTTGAGAGAGAGTATCTTGAATACAATGATCCTCAAACGTAAGATCTCTCATCAACCAAAAAGACACCCTTTTACAAATACCAAATCAATTGAGATCAATTTTCACACACTTTTGTTATAAAGATTTATACACGCAGGATGATGGATCTATGCAATTCAGAATATACTCATTTTATGGACTTCATTGATTTGAATTCAGAACAGTGGAAAAGCATTATGATTTTGTGGATGTGTTTTGCAGGGTATTTCGGGGAGAGGCTTGTGATGATCTTGGAGGAACTTTCTGTGAGCCCGAGTTTCAGAAGAATGTGTATTAGACCAAACACAAAATCTTAATGTTTTCATGTCTACTTAACTTTTCATATCAACTTATGTGTTTAGTTGTACATAGTTATAGACTCTTTTGACTTTCGTATAAATTTTACAATAATTATACACTAAATTTGATAGCTTTGACTCTCCTTTTTCGTTGGTTTAAAATTAAATTAAATAAAATGAGTTTTCTATTTACTGGGCATTCTTTTAGTTCTTCACATAATTTGTTAACATTTCTTTAATATTAATTTGATTTTCTAAAAGCAAACATCAACTTTTTCTGATGCGATCTGATAAATCTTTAGATTTTGTAAAATTAAACAATTTTAATGGAAGGTTAATTTTTCATTTAGTTGATTGTATAAAAATATTATATATATCTAAGATATTTATTATAATTAGTTTTACAATATGTTAATCAGAGTAATATATATATATATATATATATATATATTAACAATTAAATTATTGGCTAATTAAAATCACATAACTTTAAAAGATTAAATTTTTTAAATTTGTAATTAAAATTTGAGGGAAACAAAATTGTTCATCCATTAACTTATATACATTAGGCTTATTATCTATTATTTTATTAGTTAATTTTATTCAAAATAATCGCATCTCAGCCAATATTAAATGATTGTCATATAATTATAAATTACCATAAGTTTATTTATTTATTAAAAGCCACAATTAAAAGATACGCAACAGAAACTAAAATATGTGCAGAGACAATAAAAGTGTAGTTGGAAATATCTAGCATGGTGGATAGGCATAGCACTTTCACAGAAGCTAAGGCAATCCAACTTTCTAATGCTTATCCCATTCACAGTAACATGAATGGCAACCACAAATTTCAGATATTCCATTGTGACACATGTACAAGGATTTATTAGATAACAAGTATTTTTTTCTTAAATAAATTAAATAGTTTTTTCTTTAAGCTAAAAATAACTACAGAAGATAAATAAAAATTTTAAAATAGTTACATAAGAGTGTTTTATCAATTTCTTTTTAGTTTAAAGAGAAATTTTCTTTTTATAATTTTAGATTTGTATATTTTAAATAAAATATTTTGAACTTTATTATGTATGTTTCAGCAAAGAAGTAGACTTGAAAAGCGTGAGAAATGATGGAAAAAAAAGTGAAAATACTTCGTTTGGATAAAGAAAAATAAATTGAAAAGTGAAATGGTATAAAAACATATTAAATACATTTTTTATCATCTAAATAATATAAAAAATTGTGTTCACTTTCTAAACTATATTATAAAATATTTATATTTTACTTTTAAAAATAATGCAGGAAATTATATTATAATTTGATGTAAAACTCTGCATGTTATATGAGTAATCCTTCACGTCTTATTTATTGAGAAAGCTTATTTATATAACTTTCATATTATACACTAATTAAATATTTTTATAATATAATTTAAGAACAAAATATAATTTTTTATAATAAATTGAAAATGGAAAAACATATTTAACAAAAAAATATTGTGAACGATTGATTGATATAATAAATTAAATTTTTTTATTTATAAAATGATAAAATTATTCACATTATTACAAATTAATTTTAGTCAAATATTAAATTAAAATATTCATTTTAATTTTATTAATATTATCACTTTGTAATTTTATTTTTGTAACGTCCCATTTTTTTCTTGTTTTCTATATCACGAGTAATTATAACCATTTTTTTTCTTGTTTTGTCACAAGTAATTAACATTATTACTAAAATGATAATAAAAGAAAAGTTATTCTAATTTTTATAACTTTCAAATAAAATTCTAAAATTAACTACTACAGATAAAACGGAAATGTTTAAAAGTAACACTAATAACTTTCAAACTCTCCTAGCACCTCATTGCTTTATTATCTGACTGGAGCATTTGTAATAGCATTTGTTTCTCTATAACAACATGAGTTATATGATTATTGCAAAACATAACAAAAAGTAAGGGTGAGCCACCAAATAAAAACATTCATGTAGAGAGTATAACAATATTCAGTATACATCAAATCAATATAATCAACAGATCACAACAACCCAATTACCTCAACCACATGTCACGCCAAAAAAGTATCAATACTAACTAGTTACAGCCCATGTGTCATCTTACCGTACCTTACCATACAAAACATGTTCACATAAACAGGAAGGTTCTTTCGAGTCATCCTCCACCGCAGCTTCAGACCTATCTTCTCTGCTCCTCCAAGACTTATGAGTAAAAATGATGGCATACCCTCTAGTCATGGTTAAACACTTTCAAGAAGAGTTGAAGTCATATGTGAAAGATGGGTCTAGACTCAATCTCTTGGACCATCTTGGGCTATCATAAAGCTTTTGGAGTAAGAATAATTTTGGGCCAAATGATATAGGATTTATTTGGGCTTTGTGTAATGGGCCTAGTAGTATAAGATATAATTTGGGCCTTGTATTTTGGACCAAGTAGAATAGAATTTTGACTACCCAAGTCAACAAAGGGCTAAGGTCCAATTTTGACCAAGGTGGACTTCGACGCCATGATTTGACCAAGAGGTCAACATTTTTAGCTAGCTTGGTGGACAAGAGAGAGTGGATGGCCTTGACAATTGTCACCCTCATATTGGAGAGTTTTTCTTCCTAATTAATGGCTACATGTCACTCTAGGAATGAAGAGTATTTTTCATAGGTAGTGGTCACATGTCATCCTCTCATTTGAGAGGATTTTCACCACTTGTCTTCTTCCGAGGATTTCTCCTTGCTCTCCAAGCTAGCCAAGGTCGCTCTTTTTAGGTTAAAGTTTCTGCACATTTTGAGACACCTCAACCTATAAATAAAGGTGTATCTCCTTCATGTAACTACCTTTGAAATAGAGTAAAGTTATGCTACCATTTTTGTGCCATAATACTCTTGTAAGGTCACCCTAGACTAGAGCAACCAAAGTGGCATCCTCTAGCCACCTTCCTCTAAGAGTTGGCCCAACCTCTCTTAGATAATCATCAAACATCACCTCCATCACCATAAAACATCACAAAATCGTGAGCTTAGCTCTCATTTCTACCAACTTCCGCAAACACTCATTATTCACCCACCTTCACAACTTTTCTTCTAGCTTTAACCCAACTTAGCTAGGAGATTGCCATAAAAAAAACTTCACTACTTTCATAACGGGCACTATACTCAACTCGATTGGAAACTTGGGTGAGACATCATTCCATTTCTACTCCCTCGAAAGATGAAAGGGACAATACTCGAACATTGGTCCCTTCCACTGTCCTTTATAGATGAAGAGACTTATCTCTTCTACTGCCTCTCAAAGGCGAAGAGATACCACTGATGAATCATTATTTTGTACTATTCACTTAGTTTTGCGCACCGAATTGTATTAGTGAGTTATGTTTAATTCTCCATTATAGTCTCATTTTCACTATTTGGGCTTGAAGATTAATTCTTATTTGAATTATTTGGGACTAATTATTCCAATAATTATATGTAGGACAATTTTGAAATCATATTTAGGGACAAAAAAAAGTGTGTCCACATCATTTTCCATTATTAAAATCAACATTATATTTGAATTTCGTTTTTAATGGCTTTGGGCCAATTTTTGGGCAAATTTTGTAATTTGGGGTTTACAAACCCCAAAATCAGATTTCACTTCTATTCTCTTCTCCACCTTTCGTTTTTTTTAGGTTTTCTAGCATTGGACGTTTTTTAGCTTCCCCTTTGGGGCTTAGGTTTGACTTTTATTTCTTCTTCTCCATTGTGTATTGAATCTCGTTTTTAATTGCAATTTCAATTTCGTTTACTATTCTTCTTTTGAATTTACGTTTTCTGTTTTTCAATTTTCGTTTCTGCACCTACACTTTCATTCTCGTTTTCCCATCTCGTTTTCTAATTTGAATGGTGTTTTTATTTCTGTTTTGATTCCATAATTGTGTTTTGTATGTTGCTGTTAATTTACAGAATGAATTCATCTTCGTTTTGCCTATTTTGATTTTGCTTTAATGTTAGCTTAAGTATGCTTGGTTGGTCATTAGTGAAATTGCATCGTTTCTATAAGATTTCTGGACTGTGAATTGTCATTCTGCTACTCTGACTTGGCATAATATTGAATCTGTTTTGCGCTTGCGATTGGGTACACTTAGTTGCCTAATTGGTGTTTAATCTTCGCTTAGTCGATTGGACTGTATGGTGCAGAATTGATTGAATGTGTGCATCGCGTTTGCTAAATTCGCTTTTATGAAAACATGGTTAGTCTTCACTTAGTTGGTTAACTTGTGTTAGATTAGGTGTTAGAGGAGTGGGTATTTGTTGCTAATCCGTGATTGGAACAATTCAATTGAGCTAGTGGCCAATCCTTCCCAATTAGTGTTTGATTTCGTGTTTTAGTTGTTTGATTTCACTATACAAAACTGTCCAAAAACCACCTCCCACCACATGTTCGACCTATTGTTTGAACCAAAGTTTGGTCCTTTTCAGAAACGACCTATCAATCACTTCCTAGTTATACTACATTTCTAATCGTTTATTAATTTAATTCGGATATTACCTCGATCATCACCTTTAGTTTTAAAAAGTATACAAGAAGACACAATATACACGTTATCACAAACATAAAAAAAAAAATAACTACACTAAACTACAATAATAATTAGCCTTCCTAGACACACTAAACTACACTAAAAGGTTAATTACTAATACATGGAATATCCTAAAATGTTAGCTAATATTTACCATCCCAAAGATACACTACATTAATACAATTTTAGGCAAAAGGTGCAGTCATTCAATCAATCAAAAGTTCTTGCTTTTAGGAATAACCAACCAGCAGAATACCCTCTCCTATATGGCAAATGCAGCAACCTAAACCTGCACTACAAAGATTAAAAACACTCCCAAACCTTGAAGTAAATATAATGTGCCAACAACTGCTGTTAAAATATCTGACTACACACTTATTAAAAGCTTGAACACATACAATTTCACAATATAATGTCACCACAAGACTGGCCAAAACAGCATGAAGGAAAATGGATAATTTATACGGAGTTATTTTCTAAATATTTATAAAATCTCATTATTTTTATAATAAAATAAAATTATCTTTAACTTAATTAATTTTGATAAGTTTCTAAATAATATACTCTATCTTAATATTTTTATTTTAATTTTTATTTTAATTGATTATGATAAAAATCTTTAAATAATAAAATCTATTTTAATAATAAAAGAAATAAACATATATTATATACCAACAAAAATTAAATATATAAACATCAATCTATAATAAATCTATAATAATGAGAAGTGTTTATAAAATTCTATTTATATTATAAGATTATTTTAAAGTAAAATAATTTGTTTCATTATTTTAATACATCTATATGCTCTACAATACTCTATTTTATAAACTCATAAACTTTTTATAAACATCAATCTATAATAAATCTATAATAAACCTATTTTAATAACACTTTATAATAATCTATTTTATAAGAACACTTCATCTCTCTAGAACTATATTCCCCAGAGTTCTCTGACTTCTTTCTACAATATCTCACTGTTGAGTTATTTGTTCGACGATCAGGAGGTGCCTAGATGATCCTGGCGTTGAAGGCTTCGTTTTGGACCGATCAATATCTTGTTCTTTAGCTGGTAAGTTGTTTCCATTGTTATCCATACCTTTTTGGACTGAGAACATGCATCATTAAAGCTTTGCATGTGGTTAGCAGTTTTCTCCTTCATTTTCTAGTTAAATTCAAGCTCTAAGAGCTGTTTTCTATCACCAATTGGTGAATTATAGGTTTCTGTTGAGTTTCCTTGCATTGTAAGGCATTGTCAGAGTATCTCTGTGAGTTGGGTTGTTAATCTCTGAGGTAAGGGGAGCTAGAAACTTTATCTCAATTGGTTGTATGATATGTATGTATGATAAATTATGAATTAGTATGTTGTTTTGGGACACTGTTTGTATGCTAAGTAGATTGAATAGTATGTACTGGAATGTTTAATGTATGAAACTGTATTGTGATGTTTATGAATTGAGATGGATGAATTTATCAGTGGTGATTTAACTGGTTGGAGGTATTTTATGTGAGAAACCTGTTATGGTAGGGTTTAGATAAAAAGTGAAGTGAATTGAGCTTGTTTAGTGTAATTTAGAGGAAGTGAGGTAGTGAATTTGAGCATTAGAGGTCAAGTGATGTTATGGCTTGTTGGGGCAGTTTAGATAAGTCATATGTGACTTGTTTGAGTCATCAAATTGGTCAAAATCAGGTTCAAAGTGGTAAATTGGAATTTGGATCTCTAAGTTGAGGAAATTGAGGTTTTAGAGTAGGATTTGATGCATAAACACTTTAGATTGATGTTAGGAAGGTTTAGAATCACTTAGTCAAGTTTAATTAAGTTTGTACAACAATCTATGAGTGTTAGAAGTTGAGAAAATTGAGTAGAATTGTAATTTTTGTGGGTTTAAGTTTGCATAATCTGCGAATTTCATTCTGCAATTATGCAGACTCGCTGTGCGAATGGATTCGCATAGCGAGTCACCTTAGCGAGGTGCTCTCTGCCAAGGCATTCGCACAGCGAATAGGTGCGTTGTGCGAATGGATTGAGAGGGTTGCTCTCTGTTTGTTGATCCGCATAGCGAATCAAGTCGCTATGCTACTGGTTGGGGTCTGGAACTATTATTCTTTTTATTCGAACATCAAATGAGTTTCGCTCTACGAGTGCTTAAGGAGCATGAGCCACTGTCTGAGGTTCTCGCATAGCGAGCTGGGACGTTATGCGAGGGGGTCTAGGGTCTGATTCAAGTCATGGTTTATTCGCATAGCGAGTATAACCACTATGCGAATGGTTTAGAGGGTGTGGTCTCTATTTGAGGATTCGCACAACGAGCTAGGTCGTTGTGCGAGAAGCCTCTAGTTTCGCTATGCGAATGTGTGCGCTGTGCGAGGGTTTCAGTTTTAGTTCACTCTTCTTTTAATCTTAGATTGTTTTAAATGAAACATTGAGTGTTGTATGAAGTAAGTTGAAGTTGTATCATGTAATATCATTGGTTATTGATGTATGTTGTATTTCAAAGTGTAAGTTGGTGGTTTCAAAGTGTAAAGTTCAAAGTATGGTTAATGGACGTAATTACATGATCCTCAAGGAGAGGAAACATGGTGGTGCCCTATGTTGTGATTCAAAGTGAAATCTCTAGTTGAGATTCAAGTAAGTTAGAATGATGCAGGAGCTTTAGTCTTGGGGTTACCTGAAACTCCAATGCGCTTTCATTCTCAGTCGAGAGGAATTGATCAGTCGTTGAGACTATATGAAGGTCCTAGTCTTGGGTGCTTCCAGTATGGCCCAAGGTGAGTTGATAACGAGTGTGGTATGGTGAACCCATTTGCAATGTTTTGGAAAGCAAGTAGAAGCCACCACGAGTGCACGACCCGCCATAGCTCGACAATCATTCTAAGTCCAGACAGTCAAAGTCAATGTGGTGTTATGTGTGAAGAGTTTATGTGATGTGAACGAATAATATGATTGTATGAAGTTAAATAAATTGATGTATGATTAATCTTTGTTTAAACTAGTTTACCCTGTTGTGTGCTTGTATTTTGTATGTTCTGATGTTCTTCTTCTGCAATGATCATCCTTTGGATGTGAGCAGCGGAAGAAGAGGTTTTTCTGGAGCAAGCTTTGGATGAGGTGATGATGCTGAGTAGATGGCTTAGTTTAGTAGACGTTTGTGTATACTTTTGAAGTATCCTTTAGTATGTATATATAAAGTTTAAAATTTATAGTTGTTTTTTGATGACTGTAAAGGTAACCCTTTATATCTTAGATGGATAACTGTATACTTTATCATGCTTGTAACTTCTCTTTAATATAGTTTATAGTATATATTTTGGGATGTTACATTTATAACTTATTCCTTCGTCTCCCAAGACAATTATTATTATTATTATTATTATTATTATTATTATTATATATATATATATATATATATATCATACTATAATATATATTAATATATATATATATTGTATCTTTAGGTTTGTTTGTATAACCTTAAAATAAATGTTTTTTAAATTAACAGTCTTTTAAAAATTACTTATTTAATAAACTTATAATTTTTCTTATTTTTAAATAAGTAAATTAAACAAACATAAAAAAGTATCTGCTTATTTTATTAAATAATTTAGGGTTAAATATGTTTTTAGTCTCTAAACTATTGGCCGTTTCTGGTTTTCGTCCCTCTGCCAAAGTAAGGTACAATTTTGGTCCTCATTCTTTAGAAAAAAAACGTTCGTTTTTAGTCCTCCACATTTTTGTTTTATCCTCGTTTAGTCCTCTCAAAACGTTCGTTTTTTCGACTAAAACGAACGTTTTT